>VWYK01090977.1:0-13515 GCA_013399775.1 Semnornis frantzii | reverse complement strand
TGGAAAAAAAGGCATCTGTAATTTAACTTTTTTTTTTTTTTTTAAATCTGAGAGTCCTACAGAACAGAATGCTTGCATGCACACACGCTCTCTGTCCTTCTGCTCAACTTGTCTCTTGGTGATATAGACTGCTAATGCTATGAGTTATGTGCTCCAAGTAACTACCAAAGCTAAATGCAGGTTACCAAAGCTAAATGCAGGTTGAGAAAAACTGCTTAGAGTTTAGTTAGGGATGTATCAGTGAGACTGGTTCAGCGAGAACAAGTGGAAATGGGAATGGAGGGTGTGTTGTGGGAGCAAGAATGAGGGCCAAGATCTGGGAAATTCAAGAAAGTTCCTAGGAGTTGGTGGTTTTAACTCTTTAATGATTTTCAGTGTAACAGAAGAAAATTCTGTGTGAAAAGAATCTTCCCAGAAGCACTTGTCCTACATTTTAAACACCCCAAAGCACAAAACTCATCATCAGAAGCATGATTCTTTGTGGTCCCAAATATTAGATCAGTTTAAGTTATGCCTGAGCAAGAAATGTGAGGTGGCACTTTGGGGCATGGTTTACTGGCCATGGTGGTCTTAGGTTGACAGTTGGACTTGATGATCTTAGAGGTCTTTTCCAATCAAAACATATTTATGCTTCTATGATGATTCTACATGCAGGAAAGGACATTATTTAAGTAATCTCTTTTAAGATCCTACACAGAATCTACCACATGAAAGTTCTGTAAATCATGAATAGTGAATACAAAGGTGGCTAAGTAACAGTATGGGTGTGGAGGAGACTGGTACAATATATTTGATTATTAGGAGAAAAAAGAGGACTGAGGTCGGTGTGTATAGGTCAGAGTGTATATGGAGAAAAGCTGTAAGGAAGATGTTCAGGCAGGGCTGTACTGAATCATGTATTCAGAAAAGGATTTGGTATGTGTATAGCAGGTGAGTCGAGCTTAGAGCAAACTATACCGTTCCATGCAAGGACTGTGGTTATTTTTCCCTTCTGCTATATGGAAAATAATGGTGTTTCTAATTTGTCTCTGTTTTGTTTAACTTCATAGAGGTTTTGATTTCTTCCTCACTCTTATCTCCTCTTGCTGTTGCAGCTTGTATGCTTTAAATTTCCTGCCACATGAATATTCTTTATGCTAATTGTTTCTTTGCTTCCTTTGTAAAAATTGTTTTGCTAGTCCTGTATCCTCCTTCTGAGTCTATAAAGGGTGTCATGTGCATATTTTAAAGTAACTGTACAGAATTTATGGACACAGATAGAACTCTCACTTGTATAGTACAATTGTCCAATTGAAGTAAAGAGTCCATACGTTGCTCAGAAAACTCCAGGTAATAGTATCTCTAAACAGGTTATGTTGCTTGTTCTAAATTACCCACTTTGAGTGCATTCTCATGGACAGTGTTTAGCTAGTTTGATTGCACACTGTGTATTCAGTCATGGAAGAGAAATAGGAAGATTGTTTCTTGCAATGGCCTTTCCTAATATTCTGATCAATAACATCTTGCACTAAAGAACATATAGGTTAAGTTTCTTCCATTTATGTAGAAATATGACAACCAGGTAATCAGACTCAGTGATCATAGGTTCATGTAAAGCAAGTCCTACTTGATTAACCTGATCTCCTTCTTTGACAAGGTGACCCATTTAGTGGGTGAGGGAGAGGCTATGCATGTAGTCTACTTGGACTTTAGTAAAGCCTTTGACACCATTTCTCACAGCACTCTCCCAGAGAAGGTGGCTGTTCATGGCTTGGATGAGCATGTGCTTTGTTGTGTTAAGAAAACTGCCTTGGTGGCTGGGCCCAGAAAGTGGTGCTGAATGGAGTTAAGTCCAGTTGGTCACAAGTGGTGTTCCTTGGGGCTCAGTATTTGAATCTTCTCTCTTTAATGTATTTATCAATGATCTGGATGAGGGGATCTAATGCACGCTGACTAAGTTTGCAGATTACACCAGGCCAGGCAGCAGTGTCAATTTGTTTGAGGATAGGGAGGCTCTGCAGAGAGATCTGGACAGACTGGATTGATAGGCCAAGGCCAGTGAAACGAGATTCAGCAAGGCCAAGTGCTCAGTCCTGCGCTTGGGTTGCTACAACCTCATGTGATGATATGGGCTTGAGGAGGAGTGACTAGAAAGCTGCCTGGTGGTGAAGGACCTGGAAGTGTCAGTTGACAGCCAGGAGAACACAGGCCAGTGTCGTACCCAGGTAGCCAAGAAGGCCAACACCATCCTGCTTTGCATTAGAAATGTGGCCAGCAGGACTAAGGCAGTGATTGTCGTGCTGTACTCAGCACTGGTGAGGCCATACCACGTGTACTGCACTCAGTTTTGGGCCCCTCACTACAAGGAAGACTTTAAGGTGCTGGAGCATGTCCAAGGATGGGAACAAAGCTGGTGAAGGGTCTGTAGCACAAGACTTATGAGGAGCAGCTGAAGGAACTGGAGTTGTTCAGCCCAGAGAAAAGCAGGCTGAGGTGAGACCTTGATCTCTACTACTCCCTGAGAAGAGGCTATAGTGAGGAGGTGGTTGGTCTCTTCTCCCAAGGAACAAGCCATAGAACAAGAGAAAATGGCCTCAAGTTTCACCAGGGGGAGGTTTATGTTGGGCATTAGGGAAAATATTCTTCATCAGTAAGGTTTTTGAGCCTTGGAACTGGCTGCCCAAGGCAATGCTGGGATCCCCATCCATGAGGTACGTAAAAACCATGTAGATGTGTTGCTAAGAGACATAGTTTAGCGATGGACTCAGCAGTGCTGAGTTAAGTTTGATTCAATGATCTTAGAAGTCCTTTCCAACCTAGACAATTCCATGATTCTGTATTTCATCAGTAGGTATCACCTGGGTTTTCTTGTGAAGTGGGATTCTGCTAGTCAGAGCGTAAACACAATGATGTCCTTTCCCTTACACCATTTTCCTTGGGGTATTCCTGAGGACTTCTGCCCCGGGTGACCAGTCTACATTCTTACCTTTCGCTCTCCCTCTGCCTTTGGTACCACTGCCAGGTGTGACTCTCCAGATAAGGGTACTTAATAAAAGACCAATCACGATTTAACCTGTTCAAGAGCATTCATACTGCATAGAAACCCAGAGAAGGATCTATTTATTTTTCTATGTTTCAGGGGGTCACACTAGTGAAATTGAAATGGAACTTTAACTCTTTAGATGGAGGTACATTAGCATTTGAAGATGGAGTTCTGACCTGGGTGTAACAATGTGACTCAAGCCTATTCAGCAAACAGTTTTAGGTAAAATTATTT
The DNA here is from genome assembly GCA_013399775.1 of Semnornis frantzii. Lineage (NCBI taxonomy): Eukaryota > Metazoa > Chordata > Aves > Piciformes > Ramphastidae > Semnornis > Semnornis frantzii. Next base: position 10,259 of record VWYK01090977.1, on the reverse strand, counting down.
GTAGTGCTTTTACCAAATATGTGTATACAGCTTGAGGTATTGTCTTTGTTCAGTGTTTGTCCAGCAGCTGGCTAAGAGCTTGTTGAGAAAAATGAGTAGTGACTGTAGACCCAGACTTTGAACTTCTCCCTTTTCTGTCACGAGGGGTAGCTGTTCTTCATAATTCTCTTTATGTGAGAAAATTGCCTTAATTTCTGTCGGGATCTGGCAATCAGTTATCTAACATAACCCAGATAACAAGCACCACTGTACTGCCAGGTCCATCTCATATGACATATATATTAGTCTGAGTGTTGTGGAAGGCCAAAATAGGCCTAAACATGTCCCAACTTGTTCAGACATGTTTTTTGCTCTCCCTCCCTTCTGCTGATGGGAGAAGCACCATGGGAAAGGAGGACAAAAGACCCTGATGCATTCCAGTCTCCTCTATGCCCCTTTGAAACTTGTTTAAAGGGTACCCATATGTGTTTATACTCTTGTTTGTGTTCTGCCCTAAAAAGAGTAATCACACCCTGACTTTACCTGATTTAAGTTTGGCAGACTGCCATTCTGATTGGCTGATCTGTGGCCAAAGACCCATTAGTCTTGGGCTGTACTGATAAAAAGAGATGAGCAGGTAAACACAACGTGTTTTGCATTAATTTACCTCATTGCTTCTGCCATTCTATCCTGCCACGCTCTGCTAAGCTATAAGCCAGCTCTGCTACATAATAACAAACCATGATACTTTAGGTTTGTCTACCTGGAAACCTACTGTGCCTTAAGTTTACCAGGAATAGACCTTAGGTGCCTTCATGGGATAGGCTTGCTTAGCCAGCGTGACATCATGCCCATCAGCGCATCTGCAAGACATTCTGCCTGCCCCTCTGCAAAGCTATGTGCAAATCTGGAGTCTAAGAGGAACCAGGATCAGGTCAGAGATTGTCTACCCCTCTCCCAGCAGCCTTGTTAGAGCGTAGGAAGAATCAGAAGTCCTAGCGACTATCAAGACACTGACAGAACTCCCCGCAAGTGTTTGAGTACTGTCTGGAAACTGTAGTTAGTCCCTCGACTCTGGAGATATAATTTTTGTGAGTAAATACTCAAAAACCTCTTTAGCAAAACTCTGTAGAACTCTAAGCGAATGCAAGTGCTTTCTGCCTTAAGCAGAAAGGAGCTTCCCAAGTCCCTCCTGTGGACAAGCGGTATAATCAACCGCAAGAACTTCTCTTCCAGTTCTAATGATTTAATGTTTGTTATATTATTACTAGTTATTTCTTAAGAGTTCTAGATTCTGTTCTCCTATGTGCAATGTCTCATGACTGTTGCAAAGAACCAATTATTATTAAAAATTGTGGCTAGATTCTTGAATATCAAAATTAATAATTAAAAAATAATAAATAAAAAATACCACCTCGCACAATCCCCTACCGCCGTTACACTGAGTAATGACATAATGACAAGATGTACTTTTCAAAAACCTTTGACCTACCCAAGTTTTAGTTAAGGTATAAAGAATAAGAGAGACACAATCTATATAGACTCTTGTAGCAGAATCTGAAAATTCTTACACTTTTCACATTATTAAACTGCAAATGGGGCTCAGAAGTTTCAAAGGTTAACTTTTTTTAGCATAACTTTTTGCAACCTGTGTACAAGAAATGTATTTTGCAAAACTTACTGATCTTGGTTTGCAGTTGAATCAAGTTACCATCATTTGAGCTGTAGGTAAATGAATTTCTAGAGGGGAAAGGCTTAATTTTGTCCTGGCACAAGTCCAGAAACTGAAAAGAGTTTTGGAGTGTGTTGTTAGAACCGTGATGAGTAGTCAAAATACTTGTGGAGATAAATTCTTCATGAGGTCACAAATGGTACCTAGCATCTTTTGTTTGCTTCACCAGCTTTTAGAGTTTCAGATATGTCTGTGCTAGCTTCCATTGCTTTGCAGTACAAGTGCTAATAGAAGGAACTAATTTAAAAGTGTTTTGCAGTTTAGCAACTTGTAATATTCCTTTAAGTATAAAATCCAAAAGCGATACCAATGTTTTCTGTACTCTCAGTAAGTGCATGTTAAACACAAATAAAAAAAAGATGGCATTTGCTAGCTTATTAGTCAGTGTGTTATAGTTTACTTTTGTCTCATTTAAATGTGGATTAAAACTTGAATCAGTATTTTCTTACAACCATTTAACTGTTTTCACAGCACGTAGCATTATACACCAAGGAGCATGGCCCATGTTTCGTGAGGTGTGTTGTAGTTTGTGAGAGTCGGTACAGGAATTGAACTGCTTCAGTAAGAGTAGAGACAGATTCTTGAACTTCAGTTTATATTTATACTCCAAGAAGCTGCTTATTAAAGTCCTGCTTTGCAATTCTACCATGCTGCCTGATAAGTCTGCAGTAGACCTGTTGAAAATTGCATAGTATTTTCAGACTTCATATTAGCCTTTCAACTTTGTCATCTGGCTTGTTGATGCTCAGCTTTCCATTTCCCATTACTAAGCTTATTCTCTAAGTGGGAAGCTGTTTGTTTTCTGTCTCAGTCTCCAGAGCTGGTTCATTTTATGGCAATGTCTCTTCACATCACATTTGAAGTGGATGAGGAACTAACTTCTAAGTGGTGATGTGGATTTTATTTCTAATTAGTGCTTTATAAATTCATGGCTGACAGTGTTGTATGGAACAATCTCAGAAAGGCAAAGTTTGCAAGATCTGGCTACTCTTGTCATTTTCCACCCTGTGTTGACTATTATTCTGTAGTGTTATTGATGGATTCCAGTTGCCTTTTTTTTTTTTTTTTTTTTTTTTTTTTTTTGGGGGTGGGTTTTTTTTTTTTTTTTTTTTTTTGTTGTTTGGTGGTTGGTTTATTTTTTTTTTGTTTTGTTCTTTGTTTTTTCCCCCCATTGGTTTCCATCATATATAATTTAGAGCCTCTGGGCATACTACTCTTTGGTGTTTCAATTATATATGAAAATGAAAGCAAAGTGTTGTTTGTTCTCCTTAGTAGCTTGTTCTTTTTTTTTTTTTAACTTTATTGATGACATTGTGTACAGTGTATTTAAGTTTACCAGCTCCCAAGTAATGCACTGAATCTTTCTGGTTTGTTGTCTTTGTTTGTTTGTTTAGGCTCAGCGTACAGACAAAATTGAAGTAAATTTATTTTTGAAAACAATCTTGGATGATATTAGAAAGGATCATTTTTAGTGGATTGAATTTGTTAAAAGCGTAACACTTATTTGTACATTGCACAACACAGTGATAATGAACTAATATTAAACCAGTTAATAATGTTAAAATAGAAGTGCAACATTTTCAGTAACTACCATAATTAATACTTCAGAGTGGTAAGTGGTTAAAGATATTTTGCATATTTGTGCCTCTATTATATGGAAATAAGTGGATATTATTCAGTGCTCTTTAGAGCACACTGCTGTTATGCCCCTTATGGTGGATTTAACTGATGTCTTAAAAGCCCTGTTTTGTCCTGGTCTGGGGTTGGACTTAGTCAATATGGAACATGTGAAGTTAAGCTATTTGTGTCTTTGTGTCATTTACAACACAAAGTTGCTTTTTCCTTTTGCTTAGAATAGGTTTCGATTGTCCTTGGGGAGGTGTAAATCAGATGTAGCTTCTGTGCTCTGTAGCTCTGTCTTCTGTTCTCCTTTTTTAATTACTCCGTGGGAAAAACAGTTGTCCTGAGAAGATTAATGGGATTCCCCCCAAATAGGAGAATCTTTTATTTGTCCCCTATTCTGCTAACATAGACTTAATGTCTTGTCCCCGGTTGAGAACTATAAGGTTAAAAAAATCCTCTAGGGACTAGGAAATTGTTATTCAATCCCATAATTCTGCTATCTCTTCATAAACTCGCTGCAAGGCAGCTCCTTCTCCTTTCTTCCCCCTCCAGCCTTGTGTTTGGCTGAACCTGCTTTATCAGGACAAACGTGTAAGGAGCAGACCTGGTTTGTGGCCTCCAGAGGCTGTGCTTAGGCCTCTTGGATGGCACAGGCATGGGGGTGGGGAGAACTGGAGCACTGGGGATTATGGATTTAGTTTTGGGTTGGGGGAAAATTCAAGGGGATTTGCTTATGGATTCTGTATCTGCCTTGTAATTTCTATCTGTAATGCTCTCTCAAAATATAATTCTGTTTTTCTCCAGCTCATTTGAGAGCTTCACTCTGTCAGCTCTTTAAACCCACGACATGTCTGTAGACAAGGAGAAGCAGTGTGCAGAGGTCATAACATACAATTTGCTGCTGCTATCTGATTAAAGACAGTAGCATGATTCTCTATGGCTTTCAGTCAGTGGCAGAGTTTTGTTAGATGATGTGTCAGGATGCATCTCTTTCTGAAGCTGAATTAGCAGAAAGATAAGCTGTGCTGAGTGCAGGAACCAGGGTGAGAAGAGTCAAAATCTTTACAGATTAACAAAGCACCAGGACTGAAGTCCTTCATAAGAAGAGCCTTCAACTTTGTCACTTTCATGTTAGTTTTGTTTGAGTTTTGCATACCAGGACCCTTGAATTTAAGTTCTGTGAGTGTATGTCTGCAGCAGTAATGTGTACGTTTCCACTTGAGATATGTAACAAAAATGTCCTGTATATATTTAATTTGCTGGTGTTATAGACAGAAATGCATCAGTAATCTTAAAAAAAGAAAATAATAACCCCCAACCAACAAAACCCCCAAACCTGAGTTTGATACTCAAGCAAGCAAAACCAAGCTCTGGTTCATCTCCAAGTACTCTTCTCACTTTTGAGGAGGAAACAAGTAATCTTCCATAATTTATCGTTTAATTTCTCTTTTGTAATTACAGAACAATCCTTGTCTGGAATGTTTACTTTACCTTTTCTGCTTAGCTTTCACATTCTCTTTTTTTTTTTATGGTTTTAAATTTGTATTTATTAACATTCTTGGCAGACGCACTGTCACCTCAGATCTGCTCTTTATGTAACACAGTTTACTGCAGCATCCACTTTCTTTTATGCTATCAGCACAATCCGACATAAATCCTTTGCATGTACTATTGCGTTTCTATTTTCTTAGATCACAATAACATAGTTTCGTTCAATTATTTTAGTTGTTTTTATTATATAATACTTTCATGTGATCATAGAGGTATTTTGTCGGCAGTTGAGCATGTACTGAACATACGAGCTACTTACTGTTCCTGATAGACATTTAAATGTGTACCTTCAGTGGGATAAATTTAAGTAATTTGACAAAGGAGATATTCACAAATGCTGAGGGTTTTAGGCAGTGCTTGCTGTGGTGGTTTGGAAGCACAGCAGAGTGAAGTGTATCTGATATAACAAGAGTATTATTTTAAAATATATTTATTTGCACACAAAAGTTGATGCCAAACTGAAGTTACAACCCTGAGTTTTTGAATACTTTGATAAACAATTGCTTGAGTGCCCAACCATTGACAAAAACCCACTAAGCTTTGTCTGCAGTCACAGGACAGGAAAACCTGCACAGTCCTGAGACCCACAATACACCAAGAGTCTTAGATAGATTAGATTAGATAAATATATCTAATAAACATCAACATTGCCTTCATTCTCAGAATCTTAATCACAGTTTTACTACACACCTAGCTCTCTTTCCATGGCATTTATTAACAGTATTTTTTATGGTAACTATATTTATCTTTCATATTAATAGAAAATTTAATTTTGCCTGATTTACAGTGCTTGAACAGGTAGCTCTCAAATATGCTAAATTGTCAGGTTAGTGGCTCAGTTCTGTGCACTTGCTGTATGCAGATTTCCATCAGATCAGCATGCAGTATTGGCAGTTCTTTGACTCCAAAGTAAACCAAAAGTGTTCTTATAAATTGTAAAGGGATGGGGTCAATTAATTAATGTGAGATGATATATAAAAATATTAACAGTTTATTAATATTAAATATTCAGAACTTGCATCACCCCGATCACCATTTAATAATGATATTAACAGGTTCTTAGCAACTTTATGGAAACTATGTACAGGTTATAACAGGATCTGGAAATAGTTATTAATATATAACATTAATTAAACTCGATATAAACTGGAAGAGAAGGGTTTGCGGTCAGTATACCGCTTGCTCACTAGGTAAGCATAGGACATAAAGGAGCAACTTTCTGCTTAGGGCAGAAGGCAATTAATAATTACAAGAGGCTTTGGCATTTACCCACAAAATTATTATCTGACAGTACCCAAGGCGGGGTTACTGTCGGTAGCCGTCAGCGGCTTTAGAGTCTCCCCTGGGCTTCTGGGGAAGGAGGCAGACGATCTCTGACCTGTTCCTGGTTCTCTGGATGATATTCTCTCCAGGGCTTCCGTCTGGGCAGAAGGCTTTCAGGTATAGGCAGGACGTCTTCCAGTCACGCTGGCGGTGCAGGCCAAATGCGTGTAGGCATGGCGGTATCACAGGCACGGGCACGGCACGGCACACCGTGTAATGGTAAAAGGCTAAAGGCAAAGGCGAAAGGCTGCGTGCTCTCTGCTGACCTCCCTTTTATCCAATACAGCCCGAGATCAATGCCCTTTGGACACAGGACAGCCAATGAAATGGCAGTTAGCCAAGATTTGCCCTTATTAGGTGAAACCATAGGCCTGCTCCACCCTTCTTCGGGAAGAACACGGGCCCTGCACAAGGCTGCCCCGTGCACCCTGTTTACCACAGGGTCTGGTCAGGCAAGGGACCCCAGACTCAGTGGCGCCAGGCCCTTTGTCCCTTTCCCCGCCGTTGCTCTCCCCCAAAACAGCAGGAGAAAAGCACAAAAATGTGTCTGGGCAAACCAGGAAAGGTATAAACCAAATTTGGCTTGCCTAGGCCTACCACGACATAAATGTTTAGCTGTATTTGCACATGTATGTAGAGTATTGCAATGTGATTGAATGATGTGTCTATGTGCATCGTCAAATGCAGAAATGGCTAGTAAGTAGCAAGAAAACTTGAAGCAGCAGCAATATGGTGGAGTCGAGATTCTTTTTCACACCTCTGATGTCCTATCAGTAGGACACATACCAGCACGGTCTTGAAATGTTTGCTGCAATGCCATATTTTCTCCATGAGTAATGTTTCAAACAGCGCATAGTTGATGAACAGTCCCTCTCTGAAGGTTTTCAATTTACTGATGGTTGCTCTTGGGAGGTCTTTGTGTCCAGCTGTTTCTGAGTACACAATCTGGGTAGTGAGCTGTATCTGGTAAAGCACTGAAAGCAACCATCCTACAATAGCATGTTGTAAGAGGCCTCAAAATCTTCTGTGGCTGGGCTGAGATTGTAATTCTGGGTGGCTACTGTGCTGCCATCTAAAACTCCATCATCCCTTTTATTAAATGCTACATCTTTGAAGAATCAGGATATGACATGTCTTTTCATGGGGGGGATGTTGCTGACATCAGTATTTTCAAGGGGAGTTTCACAACTATCTGCTAGCTAATAAATGAAAGTGGTAACTGAATGCACTTGTTGGAGTATTTGCAAAGACTTGTGAAGAATAAAGAAGACTTCCTTACCAGTAAAGTGTCTCTTGAATCTTTCAATCTGTGTGTATAAATTTTAAAGTAAAAAAAATTTCTTCAACCTCTTTGATGTTACTGCATTAGTAAAAAATCTCATATTTTTCTGCTATTTACTTTTCTAAAGCTCATTTTCTCACCATTTTTTTTTTTCAGTTTATGGTGACACTGTACCAATTACTATGTGTATTGTGTGAAAGAAAGGTATACCAAGTGGATGCAGTTTCTTATTTAAGAATGTTTGCCTACCATCAACACAGCATCTTCTACACCCTAGATTTGTAGTTTTTGTTGATGTCTTGATGAAGCATACATAGCATACTTTAAAAAAATGTCGTTCCCCACTAAAAACCTGATTTTAATCTTAGGGGGTTTGCTTCTGAAAAGATATCTATGTTCCAAGAATAAATTTTATGAAAAGCAATTGAAGAAGCTGGGACTGTCTAGTTTGAAAAAGGGGGGGAGGTTGAGGGAAGGTGTCATTGCTCTCTACAACTACCTGAAAGGAAGTGGAGAAGCTGGTGCTGTTCTCTTCTCACAGGTAATTAGCTTCAAGCTGCAACTGAGTAGGTTTACACTGGACATTAGGAAAAAAAAATTCATGGAAAAGAGTGGTCAGGCATTGGAATTCACTGCCCAGGGAGGTGTTTGATTCACCAGTCCTAGATGTGTTTAAAGGTCATTTGGATGTGGTGCTTGGGGATGTTGTGTAGGGTTGAACCTTGTAGAGTAGAATTATCAGTTGGACTTGGTGATCCTGGAGGTCTTTTCCAACCTGAATGTTTCTGTTATACAGCACTGGATGAACACATATCTCTCTTAAGCCTGTAATGAATCTTCTGCTCCTAGCTTTAGCCAACATAATTGCTAGTAAATTTTCTACTTGTTCTGTTCTAGCTAGATACTTTTATTTGCTTTCCTTTTTTGCTGTACTCTTTCATGGAATTGATGTCAATGATATGTAAATTTTGGTTAATTTACAGTACATTAATGATTTGGCTAATTAGGGATAGTAATGGTTTTAAAAAAATGAAACATGGAACTTGGAGATCTTAATTTAGACAAAAAAATATTTAATATGTTTAAATGTGCTGCAGAAAAAGAACTCCCCACATAAAATACAATCACTTCATTAAAATGTGAAAAATGTTGCATGCTGAATTTGAATTTTTCCACAGACATAATTAGAATTTTTGTCTGTTTAAAACAAAATGGAAAAATACCGAGAATTTCTGCATAAATCTTTAAAGTAATACACCCTGAATAGCAGATTTTCTTGATCTTATGCAGGATTCTGCAGATCCCTACCCCATAGGAGACTGTGATTTTCACTTGTCTTCACTGTATGCCATCACTTAGAGCCTCCCTTGCTCAGTTTGTTAGCTGCTAGATTTAACAAACAGATAGATTTCCTCCCTCTCTCTTCTAACACAGAAGCACAGGATCTTCAAACTTGTACTCAGAGTATAATCCAACTGGCACAGTAATGCTCTGATTTCTTACTGTCCAAAACAGTCTGCTAAGTAAATGGCTATGCAGTGGCCTATTTCCTGGCAGTGTAAAAGGATCATTTGAGTGCTCTTTTATCAATCTCTTTCAGGGTCTTTCCTGGGTAAGTGCTAACAGCAAAAACTCTCTAAAATAGAATAGATTTTCTGTTGTTAACAATAGCAGGTTTTTTAAAGTAACATTTGAGTACTGAAAACATTTACTCACCATCTTTTAGGAGTAACAACTTGGAGTAATTTAATTGTGTTGCTATAAATAATGGTATGTTTTATTCTGGAGTGACTGAAAGGGTTGAATTCACCTGGTGAAGTGATTGCATCAACTATTATGTGCTCTGACAATTCTCCAGACCTCTTCTATTGCTACCTCTTATCTTGTAGTCCTCTGTATAAACAAGATACGTATAAAGGAATTTATGCAGTTAAGATGCTGGTTAGTGTTTGGATGAAGTATTTGTAAATTTGAGGGCTAATTGTTTAAACTTCTTGCCTTAGTCTTTTCCCTAAAAGTTGTATTTTAATTCACTGCACATTCTTAAATGACTCCCAGACTCTGAGTCACATATTACATCCCAGCATGGTGTTAAATTAATTGTTCTGGATGAGAAAGGGATTAACTAATACATTTAATACATAATTACATGATATTACAGTTTTTGTCTGTTCATAGGCTTCAGCCTTAAGGTATGTTTATGAAAAACCAAATCCAGAATATGCATGTTAGCTGAGGTGACCCATCTTTGCCTGCTTCAGAGCTGAAGTCTTTGAGAAGTAGCTATGTTTATAAGGTTTGTGTCAGTAGAACAGGTTCTGTCACAGTTCCACCCATGCTTGTCTCAAACACCTTCCTTCAAATCATTCCTCAGAAATGTTATTGAGTGTATGTTATGTGTGAGTGAAACTAAATATTTTACTGGGATAATTACAAGTGGAATTCCCTTTGTTTATGGGTGTGTGCATGACTGAAATCTCAGCCAAAAGGAAACAGAGAAACTGAATCTTTACTACCACTCCATGGTGATAAAAGAATATGCTGATTTTCTGTTGAAAGACATACCATGGCATGTCTGTTCTACAAGTGGTCATGAATAGGATCATAGACATTATCTCCTGACAATAACTATGGTAAAACAGCAAACTTCCTAATGGAGAAAAAGAAGTTTTACTGTTCTACCTTCCTTACTCTTCATGTTACTGTTTGATATAGTAGGGAATATAGTAGGGAAGTGTGATGCAATTAGATAATGTGGAGTAGCTATTA
>VWYK01090976.1:1118-36632 GCA_013399775.1 Semnornis frantzii | reverse complement strand
CTTTATTTGCATAAATACACATACTTTTTTCCTTACTATTTCAGAGCACTGTAGCTAACAGAACCCTGAAAACTTTCTTTTTCACCCAGTATGTTCAGTGCAGGCCTATGGTACAGTGCAGGCTTTCCCACGGTTTATCAGCCAGGCTGTTTACCAGATCTGACACTGGAGATCCATGTGAAAAATGAGGGTGTAATTTAGATACAAAAAGCATTTACTGCTTGCTACTTGACCCTTCTTCTTGTGAATCATGTTCCGCAATGTTTGGCTTACATTGCTGAGTTCCAAAATGCAGTTAATGGAGGTGCACTGATTTATATCACCTCAAGAGTTACTGCTTCAAGAGAGCTTCATTTTATGAACAGATGTGGACTGTGGCTTTGGGTGTTTAGAAATGAGGATCTTTAAATCATCATCTTTAATTTTCTCTATTACTTCTGTGCATCTGCTGCCTTAAATTCTATGGAAGAGTTACTGTGCAGATTTGTAGTTTGAGGGAAGTTGTGACAAAAATCTCTCTGCTTAACCTGAGGTGGGTAACTATGCCAGTATGTAGGCTTAAGATGCCTAATAGAAGTTCTTTTACACTGAAGGGTTGGGAAGATGTTTTTGAAGAAGTCAGCCACCTAAATGCAGTGAGGGAGCTGGGCCTCTTTAGCTTGGAGGAGCCTGGGGGGTGACCTCATTCATGTTTATAAAGATGTGCAGGGCAGTGTCTGGAGGATGGAGCCAGGCTCTGCTCAGTTATGTCCAATGATAGGGTGAGGGGCAGTGTGTTCAAGCTGGAGTAGAGGAGATTCCATGTGAACATAAGGAAAAACTTTTCCACTGTGAGGGTGAGAGAGCCCTGGAACAGGCTGCCTGGAAAGATTGTGAAGTCTCCCTCTCTGGAGATGTTCAAAACCTGCCTGGATGTGTTCCTGTGTGTCCTGTTCTAGGTGATCTTGCTCTGGCACAGGAGTGGGACTGGATGAGCTTGCAAGGTCCCTTCCAACCCCTAACATGCTGTGATTCTGTGATTTAGGACTTCCTGTCCAGAAGAGTGCTTTCCATTTCATCTGAAGTGGTGCCATAGAGACTAATGTGCATTCTCATACTACAGAATTTGATGCAGTATTGCATTTCAAACTGAAGATCAACTTTGCATACATCTTACCAATGGAAGCTGTAATAAATCAATTCAACTGCCAGATACCATTTAAGGTGAAGTCAGGGAAGGATCATTAAATATCTTTAAGTACCTTCTAATTAGCAATTTGTATGTTGTTACAAGGATATCAAACTTTGAATTAAGTATTTTGAATGAACTCATATTCTTTCATTGTTCTTTTCTTCCCTCCAGTGTATAGGTTAGCCTCAGTCACTTTGTATTTGTTCCAGGCAGAGATCTTCGAAGTTGTATTTCCTGTACCCCTTTGATTTTTGGATGCACAGAGGTTTAGTGAAAAGCACACCTGAAAATAGTTTCCACAAACATATCTGAGAATAAACCCTAGCAGTTTCTCTGTCACTTGATGACCACTGCAGCTGAGAAGGGAGATGAGTGAAAGGAGAGAAGACCTGTGGGCTGAAATAAAAACACATTTAATGGAACAACCAGAGAGCAACCACGAAACCAATGATAATTATGCAGCTTATCAAAGATTTTCTTTTTTCACTACATAGTTCTTCAGATTTCTGTAGAACCATGATATGCACTATATGGTTGATTTAAGAGAAATGTTTGTCTACATGATCTCCACCTCCATTAATAATTTTCTTGGTGCTAAATTACTGCTTTGCTAAGCTCACTGTAATCACTGGACACAAGCAGATAGCTCCTAGAAAATAATTTGGAGTAGTGTCATCATTTTACTTCTGTGTTAAACAATGGAGTTCTTTTAGTGCAGTTAAGTACATTAATTTGAACTTTAGTTGTGAAAATTCATCATCTCTACTTCTATTCTTGGATGCATTTGAGAGATGAAGGAACAGCAGAGGGAATTGTTTTGTTATACTTACTTTAAAAAAGTTTCACACCCACCTTTAAGGAATTTATCAACATTAGGCTCCTTTAAGAAAGGAAAAGGTTGTTACAGATTTTGGGAGGAGTGTAAACTGTGGGATATTACTTTTGTGTAAACTATGGGATATTACTTTCTCACAAAAATGGTGTGAATCTTCCTTCAGATAAACAGATCCCATTTTAGTTTGGTCAGTATTCTGCATGTGTTTCTCCTAGCAAAACCCTGAATGTTGCAACACTTAGCAACTTAATCCTTCAAACAAAATTAATGAGCTTTGAAGGTTAATGTTGCCCATACCTAGGGCAGGAAAAAAATGGTCTCAGAGATGTGCTAAGTAGCTTACTACTGTGTTAAAATTCAACATGAGCTGCCTAACTTCACTGAGACATTAAGTCACACACAGCTCACAGTATGGCAGTGGAGAAATACCAGTAAGTGAAACTCAATTTAATAGACATTTTTCTTTATTGACAGGCTGGTGAAGGATGCCCCATGGGATGAGGTCCCTCTTGCTCACTCCTTAATTGGCTTTGCCACTGCGTATGACTTCTTGTACAGCTATCTGAGCAAGACTCAGCAGGAGAGGTTTCTTGAGGTAATTGCCAATGCCTCAGGATATATGTACGAAACATCATACAGGCGTGGATGGGGCTTCCAGTACCTCCACAACCACCAGCCTACCAACTGTGTGGCCCTGCTGGCTGGCAGCCTGGTTCTCATGAATCAAGGTATGTTCTAATCTGTAGAAATGTTTTTCTGAAGTGTGTCAGCTTGATCAGCTGTTTATGCAGCAGAGTTCAGGAACTGATAGAAACGCTTCTGAGAGTACAGGAGGATTAGGTTTGCTCTGTTGCTGCTTATTTACTGAATACAACAAAAGCCTGTGCACAGGTGTACCAAGTGTGTATGCATACACTGTGTATAGAAATAGAATCATAGGATGGCTTGGGTTGGAAGGGACCTTAGAGATCATCTACTCCAACCTCTCCACCATGGGCAGGGATGCCTCACAGCTAAGACTCAGCTGCTCATGGCCTCATCCCACCTGGCCTTGAACACCCCCCAGAGAGAAGGCATCCACCACCTTCCTGAGTGGCCTATTCCAGAGTCTCACTACCCTTGTACTGAAGAGCTTCTTCCTAAGATCCAGTCTAAACCTACTCTGCCTCAGCTTACAACCATTCCCTGTTGTCCTATTGCTACACATCCTTACAAAAAGTCCCTCTGCAGCCTTCCTATAGGATTCCTTCAGGTATTGAAAGCTAGATCTAACGTCTCCCTGGAGTCACAAAATCATTGTTTTCAACATTTTACACTCCAGAAATAAAAATGAGATCTCTAAATTATCTGAGAAACAACTAATTTTCTAAAACATATTTGTTGTTAAAAATCAACATATAATTTTCTTTGAGTAATTCTTGGCTTGATGACCAGTATGAGAGCAGTCTACTATAGGCAAAATAATGATACTCATATATTGAACTGCTCTTCTCTAGGCTGAACAACCCCTGCTCCCCCTGCCTATCTTCATAGCAGAGGTGTTCCAGCCTTTGGATTATCTTAATGATAATCTTAAATGATTCTAAGAATTAAAAATCCTCTTGTGTATATCCTGTCCATTTCCAGACCAGGTAGTAGATTATCAGTAGATAATCAGCAAAGAGCGATTCCCGTGGTCTCCTCACACATTGTTGTGCAATAAATGTGAAAGTATCAGTAGAATGGAGCATGTGTCAAAGCAGAGCATGCATTAGTGGAATACCAGTTAACTGCAGCTCAGAGCTAAACTTCTTCTGTATTTTTAGACTCTCGTGATCTCTTTACCCCACTGGTGATCATGCCAGTGAAAAATGACCAAGCAGAATATTTGCATTGTGGGAGCCCTCTAGTGGGAACCAAACTTTGTTTTCGTAAAGCTTTAACTGGAAATACAATAAATAGACTTGGCTGGGCTCTTCTTTTTGTGCATGTCCTGAATGCATTAAGGACATTCTGCTTTTGAGATGGAAAGCATCATCCCACGTTATTAGGAGAAGAATCACAGAATCATAGAAAGGTTTGGGTTGGAAGGGACCTCCAGCAGTCATCTAGTCCAACCCTCCCCCAGTGAGCAGGGACATCCTCCACTGGATCAGATTGCCTAGAGCCCTGGCAAGCCTAACCTTTTCCTTGCTCTTGTGACCTTGCTTTGCCATGTTTAAATACTTGATTTATTTAACACTCTAGGATTGCAGGGAGGCTGCAGTGCTGCATCTTGTTAAAGCCCTGGATTACAGATTTCTTGCTGTAAAGGATCTGTGGGAGTACAGATGACATAATCTGTGGTGTTGTTGTGATGTATGTTGTTGTAATTGAATTTGGCAACATCTTTTTCTTCCAGGCTACCTTCAGGAGGCTTACTTGTGGACAAAGCAGGTGTTAGCCATCATGGAGAAGTCAGTGGTCTTGCTGCAGGAGGTCACAGATGGCTCCCTCTATGAAGGGGTGGCTTATGGCAGTTACACAACCAGATCACTGTTCCAGTACATGTTTCTTGTCCAAAGGCACTTTGATATCAATCACTTCAGCCACCCCTGGCTCAAGCAGCACTTTGCATTTATGTACAGGACTGTCCTGCCAGGTAAGTCATTTGGGTGAATGAAGATGAGTCTTACAGAATTACAGAATTATTTGGCTTGGAAAAGATAAGTCCAACCAGTGACCTAGAACCACCATGGCAGCAGTAGATTTCATACTTGAAGTAGGCTGTTTTTAAATAACTTGAATTTAATTTTTTAAACAACTTTTCCCTTGGATTTTACCTTCAGCATCCATTGAAACAATCTTTGTTTATCACTGCTTATTAAAAGTCATTGTTTATTAAACTCTGACTTGTAGACCCAGTCAAAAGATAGGAACATTTGGCAGGAAAAGCAATGGTTCAGAACCTGATTTCTGCTTTGAAGTTTGAAGCAGACCTGTTTCTGGGGTTTTCCATTTGAAAAAAATATATTCTTTGAGATTCCTACTGATTTTTTTTCCCTTTGCCAACAATCATCACACTTAAATTGTAGGTGAAAGCAACAGAAGATGATGATACTAAGGTAAAAGTATCAACAAAGTGTAGAAGACTTTCATAGGATCACCAGTTTTTCCCAAAACATTGAAATAATAGATTTTGATATACTTTTAATTAAAATATTTTTCAGGTGGAAAATGAAATCGACGCAAAAAGTAGATTTCTCTGTGCAGGGGTACATGAACCAGTTTGTGTTTTGAGTGTGAGAATTGAACAGAAATATCTGGTGTCATTAAGGGCTCAGTCCTGCAGCTATTTTAATGTTTGCATTCTTTTGCTGAATCTCTATGTTTTAGCCTCTCTGATTCAAAGCCCTCGTTGTGACTGAAAGATGGAGTTACTTACAAGTAATAGATATTGCTGATCACTTCTAGCTTTCAAAAGAGATTTAGTGTCAGACAGCCTTACAAGTTTTCAGTGATGGTTTACTGTTATTTATTTGCAGGGCAATTCATTAGAAACTTACATTGTTCAAATTCCTGGTTGAAAAGACAGTAATAACTTTATTGCCTATAAGAAACTCATCTCTAGCCATGTGTGTAAGGGGCTGAGAGCAGCTCTGACATGATGCTGACTCCATGTAAATCCTTGGCATCTGCTGGGAAGAGGTTCCTGAAGGCACAGTGAACTCATGCTAGTTTGAAGGTGAAGCTTGAAGCTGATTATTATTATTATTATTATTATTATTGTTATTGTTATTGTTATTGTTATTGTTATTGTTATTGTTATTATCACTACTATTATTACTATTATTAGTATTGCTATTATTATCACTATTAATAATACTATTATTACTATTCCTATTATTTTTTGGGAAAACTCTGGTTTCTTGCTTTAAAGAGTTCAAACTGACATAGAAAAAGTGAAAACTGTAATGAGAAAGTTACCTCTGCCAGACCTGAGTGATGAGGGGAAGTAGATGGGACATTGCCTTTTAATTTTTTGTAGTATTTTGACTGTCCGTAGCCCGTAGCTGAAGAAGAAAGGTGAGTATTCACATTAGCTGCAGCAGAAAGAAGCAGCTCCTGTGTAACCTGGTTATGGCTCATTGACAAGGAGGTCTGTAAACACCTGCGAAGGCAGTTTTTGTTTGTACTGCTCAGCTTTGCTGTCGTGCTCTACAAATGCATCTTTATTCGTTTCTGTGTCCTTTCTTAACGTTTCTTTTCACTTTTTCCAAGGGTTTCAGAGAACTGTAGCCATTGCAGATTCCAACTATAACTGGTTCTATGGGCCAGAGAGCCAGCTGGTGTTTCTGGACAGATTTGTCATGCGCAACGGCAGCGGGAACTGGCTGGCAGAGCAGATCAGAAAGAACCGAGTGGTGGAGGGCCCAGGGACACCATCCAAAGGGCAGAGGTGGTGCACTCTCCACACTGAATTTCTCTGGTATGAAAGGGAATGAGTGGGATCAAAAGGAACCTGACAGCTGTTTGCTATTAGTGATAATTCTCTATCTTTAGATTTGCCCTGTAGAAGCAGAGACCAGGCTAGCCATGTGCGAGCTGGAGAGTCATCTGGCTCACAAGAACTTCTTCACTTGGTGTAGATGCACGATATATGTTCATAGAATCATAGAATGGTAGGAGTTGGAGGAGGCCTCTGAAGATATCTAATCCCACCCCTCTGCTAATGCAGGTATCAATCAGGTCGCACAGGATCACATCCAGGCAAGTTTTGAAAGCCTGAAGGAGATTCCACAACATCTGAGCAGGCTGGTCCAGTGATGCAGGGAACACCTTGGTGTGGTCCTTCATCTGCTTTTGTGTTTTCCTTTCATTGTCTATTGCTTTCATAGAGTCCAAGCAGTTCCAAAATGTCTGAAAATTTGCCTGCATGTATCCTTCACTTTATTTTGTCTGTTTGAGCAGATGTTAATCCTGTTGTCTCCTTTAATAATTAATTAGGTGAATATTTAAAGCTTTATTTTCTTTTAAAAGACAGAAGTAATAATAAAAACCTTGCTTTAAAAGCTGAAGTAATATGGGCAGTTAGGCTGGTATTAGTTGGTTTTCCACAGTAATTTGCAAGTTATGCTTAAGAAAATAATCCTGAGAGATGCCTAGATCTGTATTTTCCATGTAATTTACAGCTCTGCAGACAATCTGCTTCTTTTGGTTAAGTAACCAGTAACAGGTGCAAACATTGACTTGTAGTGCAAAATAAGGCCTACAGCCTGGTCCTGATGTGCCTTTCTTAAGGATTTATGTTGCAGTCAGTAGCTTTATGCTGTAAGACAAAATGTAGCTAGTTTGAAATCAGTGGTACTCTTCTTGGACTGCAGAAGGATTGATTGCTTGAAATGTAGAGCAAATGCTTTCAGCTGTAAAAAGCAGGCAGCAACTGTGTGCAGGGTTTAGTATGTTAAATACCATTACAACTAGTTCTCTCAGGAAACATACATGGGGGTTTTATATAGTTAGCTTGTTCCTTGATGTAAAGAGCAAATAGCCTGTTGAGCTTTGGAGATACAGGTAATGGAATCACTTGAGTGGTTTTTAAACCCATTTTCCTTGTCTGTTTCTGGCAGGTATGATGCGAGTTTGCGCTCTGTACCTCCACCGGACTATGGGGTTCCTAAGCTGCATTATTTTGAGGACTGGGGAGTGGTAACCTATGGAAGTGCTCTGCCAGCTGAAGTCAACAGGCCTTTCCTTTCCTTCAAGTCAGGAAAGCTGGGAGGACGTGCAATATATGATATTGTTCATAAGAACAAGTACAAAGAGTGGATCAAGGGCTGGAGGAACTTTAATGCTGGCCACGAACACCCAGACCAGAACTCCTTTACTTTTGCTCCCAATGGTGTACCTTTCATAACAGAAGCTCTGTACGGGCCAAAATACACTTTTTTTAATAATGTGTTGATGTTTTCTCCTGCTGTGTCCAAGAGCTGCTTCTCCCCATGGGAAGGGCAGATTACAGAAGACTGTTCCTCAAAGTGGCTTAAATATAAACATGACTTGGCAGGTGACTGTCAGGGACGAGTGGTTGCTGCCATGGAGAGAAGCGGAGTGGTTTTTATCAGGGGAGAAGGAGTGGGTGCCTACAACCCCAAACTGAAGCTTAGAAAGCTCCAAAGAAACCTCATACTTCTCCATCCCCAGCTTCTCTTGCTAGTGGACCAAATCCATCTGGAAGATGACAGCCCTCTAGAGGCAGCAACCAGTTTCTTCCACAATGTGGATGTGCCTTTTGAGGAAACAGTTGTTGATGATGTCCACGGGGCCTTCATTAGGCACCGCGATGGGATATATAAGATGTACTGGATGGACGACACCGGCCGCAGCGAGAAGGCCACCATCGCCTCCAGGATGTACCCCCGGGGCTACCCCTACAACGGAACCAACTACGTGAATGTAACGACCTTCCTGCGGCACCCTGTCACCAGGGCCATTTACCTTTTCATTGGGCCCTCCGTCGACGTGCAGAGCTTCACCGCCCGTGGGGATTCTCCGCAGCTGGATGTTTTTGTCACCACCGGGGAGCACGCCTACGCGGTCTACCTGTGGCCTGTCGAGGACGGGTCCCGCTCTGCCTTTGCACAGGTTATTGCAGACCGCCAGAAAATTGTCTTTGACCGAGCCTCTGCCATTAGGAGCTCCGCAGTGCCAGAAGTGAAGGACTATGTAGGGATCGTGGAGAGGAACCTGCAGCATTTTAAACCTGTTTTCCAGCAGCTTGAGAAGCAGATCTTGTCTCGTGTGCGCAACACAGCTAGCTTCAGGAAGACTGCTGAGCGCCTGCTGAGGTTCTCAGATAAGAGACAAACAGAGGAGGCCATTGATAGGATATTTGCAATCTCACAGAGGCAGCAGCAGCAGCATGGCAGAGCAAAGAAAAACAGAAAAGTAGCCAAAGGCTACAAATTTGTCGATGCCGTGCCTGACATATTTGCACAAATTGAGGTAAATGAAAGAAGAGTGAGACAGAAGGCGCAGACTCAAGCGCAAAAGGAGTTACCTGTAGATGAAGATGAGGAAATGAAAGACCTTCTGGATTTTGCAGATATCACTTACGTGAAGCACAAAACTGGGGTGTCAATCAAAGGCCGATCAGGGCTGGCACAGATGGTGACGACTGCTCGGAGCAGTGCCCCATCGATATCAGCTTCCTATACTCGCCTCTTCCTGATTCTCAACATCGCTATTTTCTTTGTCATGTTAGCAATGCAGCTCACCTATTTTCAGAAGGCTAAGAGACTGCATGGCCAACGATGTCTGTATGCAATCCTTTTAGTAGACAGCTGTATATTATTGTGGCTGTATTCTTCCTGTTCTCAGTCACAATGTTAGCAGAAGACCTCTACTTGTCGACCAGTTTATGGTCATATATGTCTATGCAAAATCATTAACCCTAATAGGGCCAAAGTTTATCTTTTTTTTTTTTTTTCCCTCAAACATTCCAAGAACAGCTTGGGGAAGATTGATTTCAGACCAGGAGGAATAGAAGAATTGAGCAGGCAATGAATAGCTCCGAAAAACTAAGTACTTAATAAGTAATTCTCCTTTGTGATTGGAGTTGGGCCTTACATCTGAGGGAATGTTATGCTTTGTTCGACGGAGTTGGGTGACATAAAATTGTGATTCAAGTTTTGGTGAGAAGAGCCCTCTGAGTAGATTCATTCCGAAGGGCTTGCTTTTTTATGCAGAAAGTGGGTTTGCATTGAGTGAGTTTTTATTTCAGGCTGCTAGGGATGTCTCTGGACATTCTCTTAAGAAGAGGACATTCAAGCACAGGTATGCAAAGCAGATCTTAGATTTAATTTCTCTCTGCCAAACCAAAGAATGCTTCAATATGGGACACTCCTGGTTAATTATTGCAGACCCTCACATCATGTCATCTCTTCCACGCTTCACGATGTAATGGTGATCATGTCAGCACTTGCCAAGCGAGAGGCACACTGCCTAGCAGGCAGTAGCACGAGGCAAAAGCGAGGCTAACTCAAGGTATAAAGAACACAATTCTCAGGAAGAAGAAGCATCTTTATCTTTTAGTCAAGTGTGGACTGGGGAAGGGTAAATGCTGTAGGGTCTGTTCTCATTTTTACAAGGCAGGAGTTCACAAACATTTTCTGTAGTTCGAAGCACAGCTTAGTAGGGAAATGATGTCCTAGATCACTGTCCTCCTATATGCAATTGTAAAATACAAATAAAAAACCAAAGCAATCCTGTGGTAACCTCAGCAACTGCCAGTAATGGAAAAAGAGGTATTAAGGAAATATTTAATGTCTTTTTCCTGTTCACGTGTCTGGAACCAGAGGACAGTTAAAACTGTGTGAACAGCCTGTTCTCTATAAAGCACCAGCAAGGGTTCTGCGAGCTCTTGGTGGCCCTGGGTCAATTATTTGGGGATTAGTGGTGCATGGAATCATGTGGTTTATGACAAAACTAAATTTGACACCTCCACGTATATCCCCTTCTGTTCATTAAACTGATTGCAAAAAATTGTAACTATTTGAGAGAATGGAAGCTGGATGGAATTGGGTATATCTGTATGCCTTACAGAAAACCAGTTCTTCCAGTATATTTGCTAAATAAAAACATTAGAATGGTCTCTGTGGGTTTTTTTGGTCAATAGGTTTTCCCTACTTATTACAGTAATGATGTTCATCAGCACTTTCTGCACGCCTTTGTGTAGTGCTGGGTCAAAGGCTGGACTGGATGATCTTGAAGGCCTCTTCCAGCCAGATATATTCTGTCATTCTGTCTTGTCTTCCTTACAGCCATTTAGGTATGTTACCTGTTTTGCTGCTCTTAAGCCTTCTGCAAATGTATGTGTTGAAATGTGATGAGCTCTCCACATCTAAACACCCTCAGTGAACAGAGTATTTCAGCAGTTTCCAGCCACTCAGCCACTTCTGAACACTGTATTCATATACAGAAGCTCTGCTGCAGCCTCGGTGGGAGATCAGACTCATTCCAGCATAAAATGGCAAGCCAAGGCTTTTCAGCCTCTGCTAGGTTTGTATCCCATAAGATTTATGAGTTACCTGCATATGACTGTCATTACTGGCCACTTTGAACTCACTTCCAGGACGTACTTGGTAGCCTACGAATAGGCAGCATTAGGCCACACACAGAGGAGTGGAACCAAATCAAATCTCAGCTATCCAACAGTTCCAAGACAGGAAGATGTGACAGCGTAACCCGAATAAAACAAGATATGAAATTTTAAAAAAATTATAAATTGTTTAGAAATATTTTGGGTTTAATGTGCTTAAATGTGAACAGTAGTTTCATGGCATTTGTGACAGTAAATGAAAAAGCTTGAGCTTTGCTTCTGAGAACTTGGTTGACTACCCAGGGTGATTGATCTGATTACAAATGAGTTAACTCTGATCTGCCTCACTAATGCTCCATAATTTCATCATATAACCTGACAACTTCAGCCTTTCTAATCCTATGAAGATATTCTATATTTTCTTATAAGCTCACTGAATACTTCTCACTTCATCCGCAGCCAACACTTAAAGGATCATGCAGACTTAACTACAGCACATATAGACTGTAGATTAGTGCAGGCTGGTTTGTAAAGCCCTCACACTGCTGCTTGCTGTACTACACTTAGACTGTGTTACAGAACCCTCCCTGTCTGGGAATGAGACCTGTAGTGTTACAGGAGCATCAGTAAATAGCAAGAGAAGATGAGTGCATTGGCTTGTGTGACTGTAGAAGTGCTCACCCTTCTTCCCTTAGAACTATGCTTAGTTTTACAGACCTAATTCCTTCCTAACCACTAGAATCTGTTTTGAGCCAAAAACTGCTAATAAATGTAATGCCTTAAAATAGCAGTGTAATGCACACAAATGCCTGTCAGCTGTGCGTGCCCAGTCACACTGCTACTTCTCAGGCTGCTGCTCTGCTAAAAATTAGTACTGTTAATGATTTATGTGGTGTCACTGAGCTGTGTGACAGTTCACAGAGGTCAGAGTACTGGTTCTAACCTGAAGGCAGAACAGAGTAACTTCCTCCATTTTGCAAACTGGGGCAACAGGCCTCCAGGGGAGGTCAGTCCACCTGGAGGGAGGGTGCAGATCTGCTTGTGGACAAGCATTAATTTCCCCATGGAATGAGACAAAAGGTGTCACAAGAACTTTACTAAAGCAGAAAGACTTCCCTGTAAGTCATTCTGAACTGGGCACTGAGAAGTGCTGCTTAACACTGACAAAGCAAGTCTGGTTGTAGCAAAAAGCACACCAGTGCTGCTGAGATTTTCTTTTTCCATTGTCTCTGGGGATGTACAAGACTTTAAACTAATAATGTGAAAAGGAAATTGAGCTTGGTAAGATTCATGACAGGCAACCTGGGACAGGATGGGCCTTGGTCAGAGCAGCCGAGGTGATCTGTAGTCTTTTTCTATTCTGAACACATAGCAAATGTCCAGAAAAACAAACAAACAAACCAAAAACACCCCTATTGTACGGACTTACTAACACAACTAAAACAAGATCTGCTCAAGATGTACTGGCAAATCTCTCCAACACAGTTGGAGGCAAACTGCATTTAAGACCAATATTACACACTTGCTACAGCCACAGAAGTGGTTAGACTACAGGATTTTCCACCCAGGAAAATTTTAAGAGTTATTCCATTGCAAATGAAAGGATAGAAATTGAAACATCAAGGAGAAACTTTAGAAAATCTTTACAAGTCAGTTTGTTTTCAGCTGATCCTTTCATTTTAATAAAGTGTATTTCAACATGGAAATATGTTTCAAATACCATAATTTTGTTCTAAAAATGTCCCTTTTCTTTTTCGTGTGTGTGTGTGCTGGCATTGTTTTCATTCCCCTTGGAAGCCATGAAATGTAGTGGAAATGAATGTAATAACAACCATCAAATTGGAATTCTGGGTTCTTTAACTGCCTTTAAACTATTTGTCTGAACACTTTCCAGTTAATGATTTAGAACTGCTGCGGTGAGACAAGCGTTAATTTAGAGGGCAGGAAAGAACTGCCCTGGGAGAACTATGCTCTGAGGTGAACAGGATACCAGAAGCAGCCAGCCCCTTCCCCTGTCCTGCACCTTCAGGTCTCCTGCCTGGGACCCTCTGCAACCACTCAGCCCCTGTGGTTGCCCACAGACAGACCTCACCCAGCCCCATGATGGTGTCCTGCTTGACTCCCAGCCAGCTACTCCCCCTCTTCCCAGCCAGGGCGGTCTCTCCTCCTTCTGCCATCTCTTTCTGGGAGTGTTTACTGGGGAGTAGGAAGTTTCATTTAAACAAGAAGAGGAATCTTTTCCCTGTGAGAGTGACAGAGCACTGGAACAGGCTGCCCGGGGGGCTTGTGGAGTCTCCCTCTCTGGAGATATTCAAGGCCCACCTGGATGTGTGTCCCTGTGTGATCTGGTGTAGGTGATCCTGCTCTGGCAAGGGGGTTGGGCTGGATGAGCTTTCAAGTTCCCTTCCAGCCCCTGACATTCTGTGATTCTATGAAATCTGCTTGGAGGGGTGATTCTTTTCACACTGAGCTCCCTTTTCCCAGGAAGCCTGTTCCTGAAATCGTGTTTTACTAGAGATAAATAGAACACTGCTAAAATGAGGCTCACAAGGTGAGGTAGCAGTTTCTCAGCTTCCCTGTGTGATCATTATCTGCTCCAGAGAGCTGCCGCCGTTTGAGGCTCCCTTGGCTCTGTCACAGGCTGCCTTTGCAGCTTCTCTTATTCCTGCCATCCCCACATCTCCTAAGACTTATTCAGGTACAGTGAATTGTGGTTTCAAGGTAAGCTCAGAGTAATTCTGGATAGTTCCAACAACCATCTCCTTTAACAAACTTTACAAAGGCTGCCTGACCAGAAAGCAAAGCAGCAGGTCAAATTTGGTGTGGAGGAAGTGACTGAAGTGACACCAAATCCTAACTTCATATGCACGCTGACAGATTGTGAGGTGACTGAGGCTACCCCCTTGGCACTGAGGTATTTTTTATTGGGGCACATAGCTTGTTCATGTATCAACTCAGTGCTTCACAAGTGGTCAAAAAGCAATCTCAATCTTAGAAATCATGTCAGCATGCTATCGCAGCAAACTGTGCTTCAGCTGCACCTTGATGCTGACTACTGGGAGTGTGTTTCCACTGTGGCCTCCGCTCGACTTGGATACTGTGCAGTGAGCCTGTGCCCTTCTGTTTCCTGGAAGCAGAGCTGCTTCGGCCTCCCTGTGTGATCAGTGGTAATAGAAAGTGAAAGCTCTGCAAGCTTCTTTAACGTTGGGAGGTTCAGAACTCTTTCTTTTTCCCTTTGCTGACTGAGACTTCACTCTGCTCAGAGTAAGTGGGGGCAGAAAATGGACCAGCTGAAGCATGTCCTGGGCCTCTGCACCCGCCACCAGGACGTCCTGCGATGCAGCATGGTGTCCCTGCTTACAGCTGTTTGTGAGTATGTCTTCTCTGCCGTGCTCTTCAAGTGTCCCTGCAACTCTGACAACATGCTCTACGGCATCGTCTTCCTCTTAGTGCCTGCCTTCATCCTCCTTTTGCTTGGCTGTATCTGGAATACCAAGATGTGGCAGCTGGTGACAGGCTGCTACTTTGACAAGCGCTGCAGCCCTCAACACTGCAACTTCAACCTCTGCAAATCCTACACCTACACCCTGATAGAGATTCTGTTCAGAGCCTCAGTGGCTCCCCTCACCTGGGTCGCAGTGGCCCTGCTCGGAGCCAGCTTCTACGAGTGTGCGGCCAGCGGGAACGACATAATCAAGAATTTCCTGTGCAAAGATAAAGGCAAGATGTGCCGAGCCCAGGTAGCCAAACTACCTTGCAACGAGACCCTATCGGAGATGTCCAAAGGAACTCTCAACCTTCAGGCACAGTCTCAGGTAAAACCTCTCCGCTCTTCACCCTATCGGCTTCAAACCTGGTTGCTTGACAGATGGTGGTGGCTGCTGGGG
Organism: Semnornis frantzii; assembly: GCA_013399775.1. Taxonomy (NCBI): domain Eukaryota; kingdom Metazoa; phylum Chordata; class Aves; order Piciformes; family Ramphastidae; genus Semnornis; species Semnornis frantzii. The sequence continues at coordinate 21,681 of VWYK01090976.1, read as the reverse complement.
TCTGTAAGCAGCCTTTCTCTCTTTTAAATTCCCAGAAGTACCTGGTTAACAGAAACCCATTAGCAAAGCCATGCAAACAGAAGGTGGCCAGTGTGTGTGTGCGCTGGTTTCCTGGTTTGCATGGCAAATCCTTGGCCCTTTGCAAAACCTCCTCCAAGGCTGGGAGGTGCATTAGCCTGCTTGGCACAGCCGTTTGTGAAACCTCCTTCAGGGCCAGGAGGGAACTAGCCTGGAGACTGGAACTTCCCACAGTGAGTTTTCTTCTCATTTAACTTAGGCGTACTTCAAGTTCCCTTCCTCGCCCCCCTCCCCCCATTCCTACACCTTTGAATACCTCAATTTTCACTAAACATGCACCATCTGGGGTGGAAGTTGGGCTCATGAACGGAGAAGAAGCTGATGGGGTTTTTTGCAGCTGAGAACTGGCAAGAGAGGTTGTTTGGCTATGACTCTATTATTTCACACTTGTATTCTAAAAGAATAGTTAAACTATGTATCTGCCTTGTTAAAGTGATCTTGTGCTGAAGGCAAACTGCACAATAAAAAAAAAAAAAAGTAGCACTTATGTGTAGGCTTTTTTCGTTTCAAGTGAAAGGAAGCCCCCAGATTCTGGCAGCACTCCACTGTTGTTTCTAAGTTTGTCTCATTGTCATCTTAACTCCAATAGAGGCAGTCCAGGATGTCTCTGTTCACAGTTTCCATGTCTACTTCAATGTTCAAGGTGTATGCTTCTACAAGTGACAATGCAAACCCACCGTTAACCCATCTTTCTCTTTTCCAAGCTGATAGGATTGTTGCTGATCCTGTGCATCGTGATTATGGGGGTGATTTCAACATGTGTCAACCACTGCTGCTCCCCAGTTAGCTATATGCAGCTCAAGTTCTGGAGAATTTACTTGAAAAAGGAAAACAAGATCTTTGAGATCAAGGCTAAGGAGCATGCAACCACGCTGGCAGAAATAAATATTAACTCTTTTTTCCTAACAGCTGACCAAACCCCACCACAGATTCTTAGCACAGGTCAACCTGCTGCCCCAAGAGCATTTCAAACTCCCAGCAATGAAGACTGGCAGAAGATTTCACTCCTATACAGCTTCATTCCTCAAGAGCAGTATTACAGCATGATACACAAGTTTGTTAACACAGAGAGGGGCAGCACTGGCAGATTTCCAGAAGGAAATCAGAATCCCTCTGTTTTAGACTTTGTGGATGAAGTGGATCTGAGTGACTCAGGGGTTTAATGAAACAAATCTTTGGCTGTGCTGTCAATCTTTTAACTCTGCTGATACAAGAAGAGTTTTATTCTGTGCTTTTAGTGCTATTTGCGTGAATTGCATGTAGAAGCTGACAGTTGTAACCTTCAGTAGATTGAGGTTTGAATACATTTTATTGTGTTTTGTAATGGTTCTGGGTGTCACCTGCCCCCTCCCCTCCAAGGGAATTACCCCGACTAGACTCAGCCAGCTGGAAGTTAAGGAATGAAGCTTTATATTTACAGCTTAGCACAATATAGAAGCAGATATTTACAATATATTGCAAATATTTACAGCTATATACAGTTGTATACGAGTTAAAAGTAGTACAGAAAGGCAAGACCCCTCCCAGCAGCCAGAGTTCCCAGGAGGGGCTGCCAACCACCCTTCCACCTGCTTTCCACCTCCTCCCTTATCTCAGAATCTCCCTTACCTGCGAAGAGATCTGGAAAGGTCAGCGAGGGATGTTAGAAGCAGGATGATTAGTTGGAAACTGTGCACGGTCAGGCAGAAGACTTAACTACAGCAGTAGCCAGGCAGAAACTGTCTTACCCAAGTTTGTGCCCCTGTTTTTATATGTCTAAGCAAACCTGTGAGCGAAATAAGACATCACCATTGTTTTCTTTTTACAGCAAATAATCTAATTTCTCTTGTGAAAATATCCCAGTTAGCTTCAAACCAGCACACTTTTGCTTAAGCACTTTTAAATAAATGTATTTGCCACAAAGGGAGTCTTCATTCTGATGTTCACTAACATCACACTGACGTTCACTAACAAGAGCCACATATGTAAAATAATCAGCACCTACAATGATCTCAGCATATACTGTGTCAAAGTATTACTAAAGCCTTCAGGGCATTTGGACATTACTGTGAGGGTAGTGGAACACTGGAACAGGTTGCCCAGGGAGGTGGGGGAGGGCCCCATCCCTGGGGAAATTCCAGGTCGGGTTTGATGGGTCTCTGAGCAACCTGATGTAGTTTGAGATGTTCCTGCTTACTGCAGGAGAGTTGGACTAGACAACCTGTAAAGGTCCCTTCCAACCCAATGCATTCTATGATTCTGTGATTTGTCAGCTAGAGTGTTAATACCAGACCTTCATACCTGGCAGTATCAGAGACAAAAAGATACAGAAGTTTTGATCAGAAATTTAGCTTGGATTATTAGCTTTCAGTTGTCCATTTGTCTTTCAGTGGAGCTTAGAGCAAGCTCTAGACCGAAATATTTACTTCCAGTCAATTAGTTTCTCAGGGCAAGGACATTATCTTGTAAAATATGGCAAGCAATGAGCATTTTGGAGCTACCTGTGGATAGCAAAGGAGTCCACTGGAAAGACTTTGGCTGCTTATCAGTTTGAGTAAATGAGCAAAAAAAGAAAAAAAAAAAAAGGTTCCAGCCATTTTACCCCTGCCTGCTCAGCAGCTTTGGCTAACAGTGAAATGAAAACCTTCCATGGTGGTGAATTCTTTTCACACTATCTGATCCTGATAACCTTTTGCAGCAGCCCTGTTGCTCATTTCCAGTAACTGTAGACAATTACAGGAATTTGAATGCTACAAGGAAATCACCACCAACATTACACTTCCTGTTTATATTCAATTCATATATTTTCTATTTTTTCCTGAAAAATACATAATTATTGTGAGTTTTTTAAATACATTATATTGCAGAGGTTCTGCCCTAGCATCAGTACCTAAGTTACACCTGGTTGTCCCTGCCAAATACATTATTTAGTCTGAGCCAGCATGGAGTTTAAGTGCATTGCATGTCTTGAGGGGTTAGGTTTGTGCACAACACAAGGGTATGGGTGAAACTTACATTAACAAATATTTATAGTCCAGCTACATACTTAAGGGCACTATAAATCTGCAATCCATATTGGCAAGTAATAATGTTCTTATCAAAGAGCTAAGAAACAAAGACACCAGTTTGGAGTGAAGCATGATAAAGTTCAGCTTCTCTCTGAAAAGGTTTTTTATCAGAGAGCATTGTAGAGAGGTGAGTCAGATTATTTGGTCCAGGCTATCCTTTTCCTCCTCCCAGAAACCTTCTTTCTACACAGTGAAATCTGGCTTGGAAGCTATTCAAACAGATGGGAAATTCCATGAAAGAGTCATTTTCCAAGGCAGAAGGTAGGTAAGAGTCTGTTTTAACTAGCTGGACATCACTAGCTCAAAAGCTACATTCTTATGATAAACTGAAAATACAACACACAAAGGGAAAACAAGGTTTAAGTCTGTATGTAGAAAGGGATTTTTAGAAGCATTAATTTTGTCATGGAGTCCCTGACTTGCTTAGTGCTCTTTTCCTTCAAAGAAACTTGATGATAATAGAGTAGTAAGTGACCAATTTGTTATTTGTGCCTCCTGGACACACAGGTCAGTTAAAAAAGCTCCACTTGAAGAGATAATTTGTTTGCTAATGTCTAGAGAAAGTTAAATCCACTCTGCAGTATTGTAAATGGGAAAGAAACAAAATCCTGGTCCCAGTGTGACCAGTGTCAAAATGTTCTGTGATGCAGCAGGGCCAGGCTTTACCACAGAGAGAAAATAAAATACTGCAGGATTCACTAAGGGCCTTCAGGAACAAGACAGTTCCCTACAAGAAGCTGGAGAGAAAGCACCCTCAGAATTCATGCTAATCCTCTGGGTGGGCATTTGCCACTTGCCATTCATGGTTACAACTGCAAGGGTCTCATTACCAAAGCTGTGTTGGCTTTCCAGGGAAGACACAGGGTCAGCACTTCTAATTAAAATGTCTTCAGGTTTGCTGGCAATGATTCTAGTCTATTTTTCACAGATACAGTGGCTTCTAGGGGAACAACAACAACAAAAAAATCTATGTACAAGAATAGAAACATTCTTTGTATATTGATTTTCTATGCAGTCATGTTTGAATTTTGATGTTTTTCCCCCCTCACCTGTACATAATTACATTTATAATGAATCAAATTTCAAAGAGAAGCTTTAGCAGCACACTTGTGAGTGCACCACTAGACACCTTCAGAAGAAGGACCTATACTAAACTAAAACACTGAGGAACACTTCTGTGAACACATTACCAAGAGAGACAAGCAAAAAGCTATGTGCATAGGTAATGACATTACCTATGTCATTGCAAGTAATGGCAATGTGGTGTGAGTCACTGATTTCTCTATTGTCTAGTAACACTTTTGTACCTAACATGTACTTGCTAGAGTAGCACAACGGATGAGGTGATCCAATGTAAAAATACAAAAAACTCTAGCAGCAAAATATGTGCCCTGAGCATGTCTGCCCAGCAGAGAGTTCAGCCAAGAGCAGGGATTGCAGCATGACCAGTACATGACATCAATATGAACCGGCACCCAGCCTGGTCTAGGAGTTCCATGCCACCTCTTGGTTTGATCTCAAATCCGTGCTGGCTTGACTGACTCAGGAATTTCTGGTATTCGTTCATTTGCACAGTGAAAACTTATCTTTCAAACCTCACCAACTCCAAGGAGAAGTAAATATTTCCTTGGGCTGTTTATTCTGAAATACTAAAACCTAAAAAAACATCTTTGATGCCCTACAGGGAGCATCGATGCTGATGTTTGGCACCAAAGGAAAGGGAGGAGGCTTTAAGCACACCAAAGCTGGTTTGACAAGACCAAGGAGGCTCTGGCATGATGCTAATGGTCCTTTCTTTAAAACGTTGTAATAGCCAGTCCTGATCTTGCTAGCTAATACCTGCAGGTAGAAACTCTTTAGCAGTCCCTGAATGCACAGGAGTTGGTCTGTGTCACTGCAGTGTGGTGACTGAGTGGCACTTTTTAGCTGGTGCAGACCTTGACAGAAGTTATTACCATAGGTGCATGCATCCACACACACCTGTGTGCAAGTCTAAAGCAACAGATATCTATTTAAGAGAGCTGTATCTTAGACAATGAGACCAGTATAGGTTATTCACTCTCAAAATGGCAATAAGAGGAGAATAGTCAGCTGGAAAAATGAAGAAGGGTCACTGATTTGTAAAGAAACTTAGTGGTCAGCCGAAGTCACCACATGCCCATCTCAGCCAGCTGGGCACAGCCAGCAAAGCCCCCACTGATGGCTCTTGCACAGGCAATGAAATCAGGAAAATTTCACAAGGCCATTCAGTCCTGGATAAAATTTGGAGGAGAAAAAACAAAACAAAACAAAACAAAAACAACAACAACAAAACCAAAAACACACAAACCCAAAGCACAAACCAAATCAAAACTACAACAACAAAAGGAAGCAGAGAAATTTACTACTGGTTATAACATGCCATTACATGTCCTAACTTGTAATCTGTGGCAGGTAACAGCATGTTGGGCTGAGCACAAGGCTGGTTAATGAGTACCTTTGGGTTTGTTCTGTACAAAATTGATGTCTTAAAGCTCCATTGCACTATGCCACCACTGCTAAGACAAGCAAAGGGAGAAAGATTACCAAGAAGATTGTAAAGTTCTGGTAGGAATGGACTGTGGTGTCCTCAAGGTAAGTGCCCCTCACTTAGCAGGGTTAAGAGTTAACAGGCTGAGGGAAAACAGGAGATGATAGTGCAGATTGTTAGCAGTTCACACTGGGCTTCATTGAGCTGAGCTGAGGGCTCGTATTTCAGTTTAGAACATGTAACTCGGTGTGAAGAAGGTGAGCTGGCTTCCTGGGTAGGGTACTGTGCAAGCACTTGGGGGTTTGTTCAGCCCTTGCTGAGATACCTTGCATTACAGCAGGCAACATGAAACCTTTCCCAAAACTCAGGTCTCTGTGTGGCTGCTATGCCTCCGTTTTCCAGTCACGCTGTCTGCTGCCAAGGGGGAGATGTTCCACAGCCACTGATGAAGCTCAGGTAAGAACAGACACAACGAGCAGCAAATGAGTTGTGTGGAAACTTCTGAATTTTTATTGATGTTTCCTTAGGTGAACACGGATCTACAGTGAGTACACATTAAGTACGCCATGCGTTATTCAGTTTGGTCATAAGGGCAGTACTGTCAAAGTGAAGACTGAAGTGAAAAGGTACACAGCTCGAAGCAACGCAAGCAGTGCTGCAGCTGTCAGAGTGCTGCAGCCTGATGTATGCACAGGGCTGAAGGGCAATACCAGCAAAACTGCACGGGGGAGCCTGGCAGAGCCTTAAGGAACCCAGCAGGTTCCTGCCATCAGTGAAGCCACATCCCTCTGTCTAGGATGACTATGAATAGCAAACCATTATACATCACACCAGGCACCTGACAGGAAGTCTCTGCATACAGCAGTCACAGTAGATAAATTCATTATTCCTAACCACAAACAGGCAGGGAAATAAAGCACCTCTTAGGAGCTGAGCTTTGAAAGCATACCAACAAAAAAATTAAACACAGAAAAAGGTGTTCATTTCTATCTGCAAAAAAATGTTGGCATCTGAACGAATATTTTGCATTCATCATGCACCAGATACTGAGATAAAACACTCAGTGAGCTCAAGAGCGTGGTTGTATGAGAAGGAAGGGCAGGTCATTTCGCTCTTTTATACTGATATCTGTGTCATAACAATTAACACTGGTCTCCCCCTGCTCCGCTCCTCCTGTTCGCTGTCTGGATCTCTTCCCCTTCGAAATGTACAACTGGTGTAACTGGCTCAGCCAAGTCATTTTTACCCAGCATGTCTTCTTCAGAAATAAAAGGCACAACATATCTCTCAGCAAGGGTTTCTCCTGATGCTTCTTTCATTTATTTCTTTTGTGCTTTCTGTCTTCAGCCTTCCTTAAAAATGTAATTCCTATTTCTGTCACGGGATCACCCTTCAGTCTGTCCTGGAGGAAGGTAACTTCAGCTGCTAAGTGAACCTACAAAGAGTCAGGTCTGATCAGCTAAGCAAAGAAATCCCCAGTATCCGCCCTCCTCCAGCATGTGTTTTTTCTCTTACCACAAGGGGATCCCCTTTCTCAGCTTTTGAAACAACCAACCTTCTAGATTGCTTTAGAATAGCTTTCCCAAGTTAATACAAACAAAATTATATACAGTGGGATTTGAGTATTACTTTACCCTTCATACCAGTGCTTTGCTTTCTTCCAGCAAAGTTTTCTTCCAGCAACCTAAATTATGTACTTTGTGTGGGTCACAAAATTTCCTGGTCATGTACTAATGCTTATGGCATAATACTCTTGCTAGATGGAATGCCACCTGATATACTTCTGATGCTCTGCTTTTACCATCATGCTCACCTACACTTTGTACTCCCTTTCAGCAGGCACTGCAGTAACCTGGCAGCATTATTTTCCTTCATCTATTTGGAAAGAATCAGGCATGGGTACTACTGGTTACACCTATGCAGGAAAATGAGGCTCAAGGAGCAGTCAGAGAGACATCAGTTTGGTTCTCTGGCTCTCACATTATGTGTTAGGTGGCTTCCTGTCCCACCCGGGTTTTGCACCAATGTCAGCCAGTGAAGAGCCAAGCAGGGATGGTGTGGAGGTGAGCCAATCTGTGTGCTTCTCTGCCTCAGCATCCAGGATCACTCTGGCTCTCTTTTATTTAGACACAGACACATAATCTGAGAGAGATGAAACACTACTGAATTTCAATTTACTCAGTTTACCTCAGCAAGTGGTTTTACTTCCCTTTGCCTCTGCATACTAGCAAAGAATGGAGAAAAAAGGTGTGCACTTCCTTACCATTTCCAAAGCACCTCGAATCACCCCACAGAGGAGGTTACAGTAGCAAAGTGATGCTCGTTCTGGTGGCAGCTCCTCCACAAAGTCCACTAGTGGGTTTTTATCCAGGATTAAGGAGAATTCATTTCCTGCAGGACTACTGCAGGTCACACTGGGGGTGACCCCAAGGTACATCTTGAAAGCAACCTGTGAAGAGATGAATCTGATGCTTAAATCTGTTGTGTGCAAACCAGAAGTGCAACTTCCAGATGCAGCATCCTGTAGAACAGCATTACCCCAGGAAAACAGGGGGAAGGGCCAGACAGACTGGAAATCAAACTAGATTTGTCTTCTCTATGATCAGGAGGCAGAGACAAAAATCTGGAGCAGGTAACACTGGGGGTGACCCCAAGGTACATCTTGAAAGCAACCTGTGAAGAGATGAATCTGATGCTTAAATCTGTTGTGTGCAAACCAGAAGTGCAACTTCCAGATGCAGCATCCTGTAGAACAGCATTACCCCAGGAAAACAGGGGGAAGGGCCAGACAGACTGGAAATTAAACTAGATAGGTCTCCTCTATGATCAGCTGGAGGCAGAGACAAAAGCCTGGAGCTACGTGACCCTCCAGGGAGGTACAGCAGAAGGCTGCCTACTTGGTCTTTGATGTTCCCACACTTACAACCCCATGCAAAGAGGTTTTACTTCTAGTACACGTCTGCGTTCAGTCACGTAACACACCCCTGGGACCATTAGCATCCATATTAGGCACTTCACTCCGCCGCTGGCAACTCCGATAATCACAGCTCACCAACTCCCGCAGCTGGCCAGTGTGTGCGCGCTGACTTCCAGCTCCATCTGCACTCACAGGGAAAAAAAAACCAACACCACAGCAAGAAAAAGACTGCCAAGGCTGCAGCCTTCTTGGATGACGTCGCTCTCGGCTTGCTCTCCTTCAGCCACGGATGAATGTTACTTGTAAGTGTGCCGCATCTGCCTTGCTAGCGGAGGGGTCCCTTGCGAGCGCATCGCTGCAGCCGCTGACATCGCAGCGCTCTCTGGACCCCACGGCCGCGGGCGGGCTGGCAGACAGCTGCTCTGCCTCCCCCCCTGCTGCATCACCACGGGCAGCTGCCGCCCGAGAGAAAAGCGTCGACTTTTTTTTATCTCTTTCATGAGTATCAAACATGGATGGTTTCCAAACGATCCTGAAATTCTTTATGAACCAGAAAACTGCTATAGGTTACAGTTTCATGGCGCTGCTGACGATGGGAGGTGAACGTGTGTTTTCTCTTGTTGCTTTCAGATGTCCCTGCAGCAATGAAAACTTCAGGTATGGTTTGGTGTTCCTCTTCTCCCCAGCTTTTGTTTTGCTGGTTATTGGATATTTCATGAACAGCAAGACCTGGAAACTCTTCACAGGCTGCTGGGTGAATCCCAGAAAAATATTCCCCCGAGGGAATATCTGCCACTTCTTTTATGTCTTTGGACAAATCACTTTAAACGCTCTGGTAGCCCCAGTGATGTGGCTTTCTGTGGCTCTGCTCAACGGGACTTTTTATGAGTGTGCCATGAGCGGCTTGAAGAACCCTGCCTACTTACACGCAGTTTGCAACAGCAAATCTGCACAGTGCTTGGAAGAACTGCACAAGGTAGCCTGTGACAAAAGCTCCATGCCCACTTCAGAGAGCGACGAGCTGAAACGAACTCTTCAAGCACAGTCCCAGGTAAGAAGAATAAATACACAGCATTAAGCAGTTTGTACTACCACTGTTAATTATCTGGGGAAGACTCTGATGTCAGATGCTGAGGTAAACCCATTGGTTTCACATAAACTTTTTGGCATGATGCAGGTTTGCAAAATACAATCAATAGATCTTTTAGTTCATTCTGAGCTGTGCCATACTTCCTAGGGGGGTGGTGTCAAGGATCAGTAAGATCTGACAACTTAAAGTTTTTTCCTCAACAAAGAGAAAAAAAAATATAACTACTGGGTTGTTTAGGAAGCTGGATTAGCAGATGTCACCCTATTAAAGAGGTCTGCCCTATTAAAAATCCATACCACACTCCTAATTTTCCCATCATGAAAACTGTAATGAAGTCTTAGGTCACTAACAGTAGAAAAATAGTGGAAAAATAAGATTTGTGACATGTTTATGGCTGCTTACATAAACAGGTTTCTCTTTGTGTTCCCCACGATGCCAGGGCAGAGTATGTTTTGGTGCTGCTAAGAGGAAGGAAGAGACATGAAAATCAAAAGAAAAAAGCAGAACATGCAAAGCTGAGATAATATTTATTGTATTTCTGTGGTACAGTTCTGCTCACTGCCTTGGAATGTAAATCAATTCGGAGACAAAAAAAAAATCAAAGCAAAAGGTGGGGGGGAAAGGCTACAAGAAACGATGGAAAGATGATTGTCAGCAGGAAGAAAAAACAGTCTGTGGAGTCAGTAAGCTTTTGTCAGACAGTTGTGTCCATCTGGAACCATTCCCTCCCCAAAAGCAAGTTTCATTTCGAAGGCCTCATGCAAATAGGACCGGAATGCAGACAAAGCCTGGCTGCAGACACATCAATTCATTGGAGAGCTTCAGAAGGAAGTAACAAATAGTGCTTGAGACTTTTAAGTTGTACGCATAGGAAACAGTGCAAGAGCAGCAACTCAGTTTAAAGGTAAACACATGGGTCCATTCTCCAAGGTGCAGGGAAGTGAAAAGCTGCTACAAAGAACAGTTTCTGAAATATCCACAGAAATCACCAACCACTACAAAGTGACTGGAAAAAGAAAGCAAAGCCAATCCCTAAGAACAACTGTTTGTGAAGCATCTCTGTTCCACCTATTTCCCCGAGGAAACTTTCTGTTCCCTCAGCTAAATGCAGATCTTTACTGGTGGTTATATTTTTAACATCAGGACCAGAATTCACATGAGTAAAGTTGTTTGTCTCCGTATCAGCAAAGCATGGGAAATCACTTCCAATTCAGACGGGTCTTTGAAACCTAGATTGGTTCCACACTGGAATCTGTTTCACTGATTGCAAACAAGCATTTGTCTTGCAAATGCTACACATGGTAGTGGAGTAGGAGGGTAAAACTATTGGCTACTTGTGGAAAAAAATTGTGTTCATGCCTTGGCTTTCCTTAGAGATGAACACCTCACAATAACAAGCTGAAGAAGGCCCCACAATAACAAGTTGAAGCACATTTTCCTACCCTTAGCCCTTGTTTTAATCCTAGAAGTAGCTCTTTCTTTTAAAATGTTAACAGAATTTTGCCCAACTCTGAAGCTGTTAAAAAAAAATAAAAGTCAAGTGATGCTGGAGAAGCATATTTCAGCAACATAAAATTCTCTCAAACTACAGCAACTATTTCTAATCAGAGTGTAGAGGAACTGGGCTCTATTCCAGCCCCAACACAGACCTGCCAATGCACACACTATTTCTTCTTTTCTCATGCCCTCTCCTCCCAGCACTCTGGCAGGGTTGGGCAAGAAGGCAGTTTGGGACCAGTTCTGGCTTAAAAATTATTTCCCACTACAAAGGGATGATTCTGCAAAGTCAAGAAAGTTCACAAGGACAGCATAGATTTCAGTGAATCTCCTGGTAAAAGAACTGGGCAATGCTCCTTAAATTTAAAACTATCCTATATACGCCTTTCAGCTAATTAATGCAGTTGTTTGGCTTAGTATTTTTATTTTTAATTAAAAGAAGTCTGGGGAAAAATACATTTAAAAAAAAATCTGAGTTTATAAGGTAGATCAATCTGGGTTAAAAGTTACTTCTTTTGGTTTTGCACTTTGTCACAATTTAGAACTGTGTCTCCATCCTAAATCTTGCATTTTTGTTGAATGCTCTCAGGAGACAGAAAATCATTTCCCATCTAGCAGTTGTGGTATTTTATTCTCCATATACACTTTTCCCTTTGTGTGACAGAATTCAGTGAGCAGTTCCAACATGTGACATGCCAGATGGTTACAGCTTTTGCAATAAGCCCTCATCCATATTCAATGATCAACAATATTGGGTTGATTATTTAGACATATTTAGATTTTTCTTCATACACAGGATGATCAGAGGGTTGGAGCACCTCTCCTATGAGGACAGGCTAAGAGAGTTGGGATTCAGTTTGGAGAAGAGAAGGGTCTGAGGAGACCTTATTGTGGCCTTCCAGTATCTGAAGGGGGCTACAATAAAGCTAGGCAGGGACTTTTTAGGGAGTCAGGTAGTGACAGGACTGGGGGGAATGGATCCAAGCTAGAGGAGGGGAGATTTAGATTAGACGTTAGGAAGAAGTTCTTCACCACGAGGGAGGTGAAGCACTGCAACAGGTTGTCCAGGGAGGTTGTGGAAGCATCATGCCTGGATGTTTTTGAGGCCAGGCTGGATGTGGGTCTGGGCAACTTGATCGAGTGGAAGGTGTCCCTGCCCGTGGGAGAGGGCTGGGACTAGATGATCCTTGAGGTCCCTTCCAGCCCTCAGAATTGTGTGATTCTGTAACTGTGTAGCTGAGGTCTGATTTTATACCATCTGCCCTGGAGCCTGCCACTGCTATTGCACTGGACACATCTCTTCAGCTGTCGGCAACAAGTTCCCTTTGTTATACAATGGCATGAGGAGGCAGCCAGACTCGTGTGCCAGCCAAGTTATCTGGAGTGGTTTGCTTTCCACTGCAAAACTCAGCCAGCTTTTGCATTCCTGAGAAAGAGACATCAAAAAGAGGGCTATTGAGGAGCCTGGATCCTGACATCTTCTGCCTGCCTTTGGTCCCCCTATAGCCTCTCCATTAGCACTGATGCCAGGCACTGAGTGGGATGAGATGCCCGGAGCAGTGTCCCAGGAGGAGTGGCATGCCCTCATACAAACTGTGGTTGCTCTGCTGAACACTTGATTTAAGCAGCATTGTCACTTGGGCCTTTTTAACCAGAAACTTATTTCTTTTTTTTTTCTTCTCAGATTTTAGGCTGGTGTGTGATAGTTACCACAGCTCTTCTCTCCCTGCTAACCACATGCTGTGCCAGCTGCCAGTCCAAAGTCAGCCATCTCCAGTTGATGTTCTGGAGGGTGTATGCACAGAAGGAGAAGGAACAACTGGAGCAGATTTTCCAGCTGTATGCCACCAAGTTGAGCGAGCGAAACCTGAAGTGCTTTTTTGAGAACAAGGAGCCAGAAGCGATTCCCCTGCCAGATTTTCAGGCATGGGAAGATGCTTCCCAGCTCCATTCCTTCAGCAGCAGCAAACAGCATTATAGCACAATTCACAGGCTAGTTGAAGAAGGCCAGAAAGAAATCAGTGAGGAAAGAGAGACAATGCTGGACTTTGTAGACAGAAGGGACATACCCTAGGCCAAATATATTTTCAGGGTTTTTATACCTTGCTAACATAGAATACTTCTAGCTGTGTCCACCTCTATCTTTTCACAATGGCCTCTTTCTTCTTCACCACAATCCCTCCCCATTACAAACATGTCCCAAAGGGATATAACACAACTATTTCCCTACATCAGGCTGCAGTCCTCCCCAGCACCTAAAGTTCATGTTGGCTCCAAATCAAGTGCTGACTGCAAGAAGACAAGAATAATGACTTCTACAAGAGGGTTTTAACAGTAACTCACATAAAAATGTGCTTGCCCTATGTAAAGCAAGAGACTTTCATAAAGTAACACCACTTAAAAGGTGTGACTGTAGTAACAGAAGATGTGTGTGGCTTCCTGACAGCCCACAGAAAGATTTTGCTTCCAGATAATTTCCAGGTACAGCACTGTTCTGAGGCACCAGCGGTCAGAGAAGGCATCTCGGTGTCTTTGGACTTCTGTTGCACCTAGGATGTTACAGAAGGTCATGGTGATCAGCCCTGTTCTTCCAGTTCCTGGGACATCTTGCCTGGGACATGGGGCAGTGATGTGCATTGACAGTGAGGTGGCAGGTAAACTTTTAGACAAATCTCAGAGCCTAACTGTAGGGCACCAAGAACTCGAAATTACCAAATGGTTCCAAATGGTTTTTGGTAATAAACCACCATGCTGTTCTTTCTTACAACAGTGAAAATGTATCACTGATTTTGCCTCCAGAGTACTTGTAGTTACCTTCTCCCACTGAGAATCTTTCTTTGTATGGGTGTAAAACTCCTGTTTTCACTGGGTTTCAGCCACTGGGTGCAACCCATAAAGTATGTGATATGGTTTGTACTGGGCCTGTGACCAGCGCACAACAGAGGTCTGGAAGGCAATCCCACACTTTTTTGCAGCAGCCTGACTTTGATTTTTTGTGAGCATCTTAGGAAACAGTGTCTGGAGCAAGAGGAAGCAGCAAGCAGAGCAGGTGAGGTGGCTGCACAAGTAGTGCTTCTGACCAAAGCATCTCACCCCAGAGCCCTGCGCTTTGCCTCACCTACTTGGAATCCACCAGATGGCTCTCATATTGGAATCTTTGCAAGCACTGTCTAAAAGGACAACAAAGTTTCTGCCAAGTTTGTTTCCCTGGGGTGACTGGGCAGGTATTCATGCAGCAGTTTTCTGCCAGGCTCCCAGTATTGTTGCTCTGCTTGAATCAGGCTCTTATCAACAAACCAGCTGTTGGCATATTCACTGCACTTCTTCGGCAGCAAACCCCACACCTATCTGCATTTACAGGCCACCACTCTTAAAAAATTAAAATCCAAAAGCTAATTCCACTGCTGAGAAATTTCTCTGTGTGTTTTGAAGAACTTACTGCCTTTGAGCAAATCTTTTAAGGTTGTTCAATGCCAGGTGAGCCTGGCAGCAGACTCAGAACACCTTGCATGCTTTAATGTACCTCCTGCAGCTGAAAGCACAGAGGCAAACACTGCCAAAATGAAATCACAACAGCAGGCAGCTCTGACACCATGTCTGGTGCATATGCATTTTTCTTCCCAGGATCCCCTCCTGATAGAGCAACTATCTAATCCCAGGGTTAATGTCCCTTCCCATTTGTCTGCTTTTCTCTTTCTTTCTTTACACTCCAACATCTACTTCCCAGCTCCACCTCTCCTCCTCCCTACATGTAAGGGGAAAGGAGACACCACTTAACAGGGGGTCCCCACCACCTGGGCCAAACATCCCTTCCCAAATCTGTCTTTCCACCTTCTTCCTCACTAGTACCAAGAAAATCAAACCAAGCAGAGATCCAAAGTGGATGACATTAAGTAGGTTAAAGAGCTGATCAGAGAATAGGGGAAAGAAGTGGACTGGTGTAAGGAAGAGGTCTCCAATGTGATGTAAGAGCTGAAACACAGAGGAAAAAGGTAGCTGGCAGAGGGAAAGGTGGAAGGAGAGAGGGATCCCACTTTGCACCATCTTTTTCCTCAGGAGAAAGCTCAGAGCTGTGCACTTGAGTAGCCAGGACCATCTGAAACATTTTCCAGCCCAGCCTTCTCCTTTATCACACAGGGGCAAAACCAAGGAGCATTCTTCCCTCCTCATGCTTACCCTGCTTCATGTTCACAGGCAATTCATGTTGAGAAGGTCTCCACCTTCAAGAGCAGCTGCTGAACACTTAGTGCTGCAACAGTGCCTGGTTGGAGCCCAGACCTCACTGACGCTCACTCCCAGGGCTGTGTAACTGCATTATCTTACCAAAGTGCCTGTGACTTAATGCAATTGCCATGTGGATTCTGGGATACAGCTGAAAACAGACAAAAATAAAAGCCAGTTTGACTCTGTATTTTCAACTGGAATCTGATTTGGGACAATGTAACCCTCTCCTTCAAGCAGCTATCACAAAAGCTGTTTTGTATTGTTCCCAAATTGAAGTTCAGCAGCTACTGTGGCAGCTCAGAAAGAGAAGACTACTTTCAACACAATCCAAAAACAAACTGAAAAACAAAAACCCCAGCTCAATCAACATTTTCTCTGGGAAATTGTAGATTTTTGCATAACTCTGATGTCAATCAAAATAGGAGTGCCCAAATAAACAGGAAAGCTCTGCTCAGTTCTCTGTGCTTTGTCTCTTGGTTTATTATTCCTCTCAATTTTCTCATTTAAACTCTCTTAACTCTTCTTCCACTACAAATCTGCTGCTCCACCAAACTTCAAGTCTTTGTTACATGAACCAGTTAAGTGTGCTAAGCCCTCATATGCTTTCAATTTCATTCCAGCTGTATTTTGCATTACGGTATTACCAATCTGTCCAAATTCTTTTGTTAACATTTCCTGTGTAAAAGAAGAACTTGTCTGGAAATTATGCAAACCCAGTAGCTGGTTTGCAGTGAAGCACCAAATTAAGGGAAAACTGCAAACTTATGAAGTGAAAATTGTAATAAAAAAAAAAAAAAGTCTTAACAGGAAAAAAGACTAAGCATAGAGATAAGTAATTCAATCATATAATCACAGAATGGTAAGGTTGGAAGGGACCTCAAAGATCATCCAGTTCCAACCCCCTGCCATAGGCAGGGACACCTCCCACTCCCAATCAAAGACCACATTCTGTGCTTCTGTGCTCCACAATATCCCTGGGTAACCTGTGCCATTGTCTCACCACCCTCACTGCAAAGAACTTCTTCCTAACATCCAGTTTCAATCTGCCCTCTGCCAGTTTAAACCCATTCCTCCTTATCTTGTCATTACAAGACAATTACAAGACAAATCAGTAGTCCCTCCCAGCCCTCCTGTAGCCCCTCTCAGATACTGGAAGGCTACTATAAGGTCTATATTGTATTATATTATGTTCCGTGGGATTATAGTTTAAGAGGGACAGCAGTGTGCCCTTGTGCCCAAGAAGGCCAATGGGATCCTGGGGTATAGTAAGAAGAGTGCATCTGGCAGACCAAGGGAGGTTCTCCTCCCCCTCTACTCTGCCCTGGTGAGACCTCATCTTGAGTACTGCCTTCAGTTTTGGGCTCCCCTGTTTAAGAGGGACAGGGATCTGCTGGAGAGGGTCCAGTGGAGGATTACAAGGATGATGAGGGTACTGGAGCACTGCCTGGTGAGGAGAGGCTGAGGGATTTGGGGCTGCTTAGTCTGGAGAAGAGAAGGCTGAGAGGGGATTTAATAAATGTTTCTAAATCTCTGAGGGCTGGGGGTCAGGAGGAGGTGGGGACAGGCTCTGCTCACTTGCTCCCTGGGAAGGAGCAATGGATGGAAGCTGCAGGAGGTTCCACCAGTGCAAGGGGAACTTCTTTAGTGCAGGGGTCCCAGAGCACTGGAACAGGCTGCCCAGAGAGGTTGTGGAGTTTCCTCCTCTGGAGATTTTCAAGGCTGGTCTGAATATGTTCCTGTGTGACCTGAGCTAGATTGTCTCGTCCTTCTCTGGCAGGGGGGGTGGACTGGATGGTCTCTTTAGGTCCCTTCCAACCCCTGGCATCCTGTGACCTTATGATATATTGCTTAATGTCAACCAAGAAATCTGTGCAGGCAGAATGAAAAATGTACCACTGCCCCTTTATGAAGTCTCAACCAGCAGCATCACATCTCTCCCAAGCAACAAGAATAAAATGAATTAACAGCTTGATGGTGCTCAAATACAGCCTAGAATTACTGAAAGGTTTAGGGGGTTGTTAACTTATCTGTCCTTTTATATAGTGCTGTGGACTGTTCACTACAAAACATGGAATGTGTAAGTACTGTTGCAAAATAAGTGATAATACAGACTTCGAAAAGTTGGAACTGCAATTTCTGATGGCCTAATAACAAGATTAATGAAGGACCAGAAGTAGTCTCCTTAGATGCAGAAAGGCAGCCAAAATAACATTTTTTTCCAGCATACTTCTCAGTCACAGTACTTTTCCACAGTCAGTGTTTGGGAAGTTCCAGATGCTTTAAAGGTTTTGTCATCTGTTGCTGATTCCATATACTCAGAAATGTTACTCTTTGTAGTGCACTCAGATCCACATTCTGAATCCAGTCTTGGCCATTACTTTTTCAGCTGACCTTTGTTCTTAGTTTCATTCCTGAATTGGTTTCCATTCATTATTCCAATGTGCCAGTGAGCAGAAAGCCTACTTTTACACAGCCTGGTTTATTATTTTTTTTATATCCAATCCCAACCGTAACCAGGGTAAATCACAGCACCACCATGAAAAGCCAGTGAACACCATGAGAAGTCAGTGCACAAGGACTCATTTTGGCTCACCATCAAAAACTGCTGGCACCTCTCCAGTCCCATAGAAGCTAACAGTAAACCCAAGATTTGCAGGCTGAAACAATGCTTGAAGTGTTAAGTCCTTGGCCACTGCTAAGGTGCACCTTTCCTCTGGTGTTTAGTTCCTATTATAGCAAGCTGGTTTTGTGCTCTTCATTTTCTGTTTTTCCCTTTGTATCATCTCTTTCCATTCCCACAGGGAACATCCACAGCCTGATCTTCCAGGCTTCTCCTTTGCTTTCCAAAGGACTGCAGGATGCCAGCTATGTTTACAGGACGCTTGGCTACAGCTAATTGAACTGTCTAACTGGCTTAATTACTTTAACTGGTTTTACTCCACACACTCAAAACAGATTTCTGCCTCAGAAGAGTTAGTGTAGTTAAGTATTTAAACACTTTCTCCTGGCTGAGAGCACTACTGCTGAAGAGTTGAAGAGATCGCTTAAGTAGCTCTGTAATTCCTAACTGGCAACTTTAACAGCTTGCAGCTCCCTGCTGGGTCACTTTACAATTGTTTTGCTGTTAGGTGCCTCTGACAAATGTGCTTCAAAACTATTTTAAAACCATTTTGCCAAAGAAATGGGGACATGCCTTCCAGATCACATCTAGCCTCAGGAAGGTTATATCCCACTACGGAACTCCTCTTTGTTTGCTAAAAATAGTCTTTTCAAGACACTGTGCTTTAAAGTTTGTCCCATTCTCCTCAGGTAATTTTATTTCTCCCAGTAAGTCTCTTTTGAAGTACAACCTGCAGAGATTGGTAAATTTACCCCTGTGGGTTTATCGAGACCATCTGCACAACATTTATCTCACTAAAGATCGCTTTTTTGGTGTGTTCTATGGCATGCTGGGATTTTCTTTTCCCAGCTTCATGTAGCACTATGCTAGAGGTACAAACTGCTTTCTTCTCAAAGTCAGCCTCTATGTGCTAGTAGTTGATATGATGTTGTAATTAAGGAAGAGGCTGCATTTCACCTAATGGAAGCATGAGTGGGTTTTGATAAGGCATTTAAGATATAGCAGAAATTGGAGCAAAGTGATGGAGGAGAAAGCTAAGACTCCTGAAGCTGATGAAGCTCTAGAGAAATCGTATTTACCTGCGCAATCATCTCTGCAGTTTCAGAATAGCTGCGGCACTTCTTCACAGCCGAACGAGCTAAAAAGTCATCAATCAGCCTTACACCAATGCTATGTCCCCTGCAGAGAAAGGAAAGTTAACATGCAAAATAGAGAACTTCTTTCCATCTAGCATCTCCCTAATCTGTCTCCTCTGCTTTCTCAGCAAAACAGCTGCATGCTCCTAAATGAATGGTTTAGAGGAGCAGAGATTGAGCTGGTCTAGATTCGTCTTTCTGTGGCATCCTGGCAAGGATGTTATTTGTATACACATTGTCTACACATGCATTTATATTTATGAATAAATGTTAGATGTTGGACATATGACTATAATACTTAAATAATACGCCTGATAAATACTGCTGTCTCACTGAAAATAGGATAGGATAACATAGCACAGGTTTTCATCCATCCTTTCCTAAGCCCCAGAGTTCACCTCACGCTCTCTATCAAGCAAAACAAAGCAACTGTCCCTTCAGGTCTCAGCATCCACCTCTGGGCTGGTATGGAGTTCAGCAAATCCTCAACATCCTCACTGCAGCATTCAGGTGCCAAGAAAAGCCGCAGAAAATGGACTTGCACCTGGTCTCTCGCTTTACCCTCTTATCTCTTCAATTCAGCTCTTCCTCTTCCTCCACAATTTTCTTTGTCTTTTTTCTAACATGTTCTCTCCTTTCTTCTACTACTTGCAGAAAGAATGAAAATGTTGCTAGCTCATATGTAGCTTCAGCACAACACTGCCATAATCTTCCATTTATAACACTGGAATTTCAGAGAAATTAAATTTTTAAAGGATGGAAATAAAGGGATTTTGTTTTATAAACCAAATATTCATTCCTAGCTCTCACACATTAACTACATAGGGCAGTAACTACATAGTAAGCAAAAGAGAATCATAAGAATCATTTAGGCTGGAAAGGACATTTAAGATGATGGAGTTCAACCATTAATTTAACACTACCAAGTCTGCTGCTAAACCATGTCCCCAGGCACCACATTTACATGTCTGTTACACACCTACAGGGATGATGATCCAGCTTAACATTTAAAGCAGTACTTACATTCTATCTAAACAGCTGTTGACATCTTCATCTTTTTCATAGTCCTTGCACAGCTGGGCTACCAAAGCCCCATATGTGAGGACAAAAAGTTCTCTGCTCTGCCAGAAAAGGTGGAAATCAAAAATGAAGCAAACTAGAAAACATTTTTTTTCCCCCACTTTTTTTTTTGAGCTGCTGGCCACTTGCTTCTTCAGAGAACAGAACAACACCCACCTCTCTAGAATCTCTTTATTAAAGGAGTATTAAAGGTGTATTAAAAACAAGGGGAGAAAAAGCCTTACCATATACAGTAATCAAAAAAACTTTTCCCATGGACATGTAACCACTGAAATCCACAATTCAAGTCTGACTTGATCATCACTTGAGTCTCTGTGCTGGGCTTTTGCTCAACAGAAATACCATTTTTGGGGGGGATACAGCTA
>VWYK01090972.1:79249-94020 GCA_013399775.1 Semnornis frantzii | reverse complement strand
GGGGGGAAGTTTGAGTGGGAGGAGAAGAGGGGAAAAAAAAAGAGGCTGTGTCTAGGAGGAAAGCCTTGAGCAACGAGAGGCCAGACCATGTCACAAAGCCACTCAAGTGAGAAGATTTTTTCTGCTGTCTCTGGGTTTTAAAGAGCAGCAAGTGGCAGGGCAGCTGTGGGGCAGGGGGTGCTGGTACCCAGCCCGACAGGTAAGTGAGCCAGCGGCCACAGGCACCACGCTGGCACTGCCTGGAACCCAGCCAAGGGGCCCTCAGCAGCCAAGTGACACTGTCTCAGGAGAGCTCTGCCTCAGCAGGAGATGGAAGACAAGGCTGCCACCACAGCCTGGCAGAGCATGAGGGCAGGGGGTGTCTCTGGGTGCTGAGGGGCACACTACCACAGTGCCAGGCTGCACTAGGGTTCGGTTTCACCCACTTAGTTTCATCCTGGAGGGGCAGAGATCAGCTCCCAGTTAGCTCCACTGTGACAGAGAGCACCACAGGGGATCTCTCTTTGCAGGGAAGTGTCCTTGGAGAGATGCTGCCAGCCAGGAGCCTCTGCGACCTCTCTCCCTTGTCTCACAAAGACTGTTCTGGAAGGCAGAGGAAGCAGCTGCCTGGCTCAGCCAGCACTGCGCAGCCTCTTGCCGGTGCCTGGCAGCCAGAAGCAGCCAGAGGAGGAAGGGGAAAGGGAGGCCTCTCATCTTCCACAGCAGGAACAGGAAGCCCAGGGATTGCAGCACATGGAAGAACAGCCCCAGTGCAGCACACACAGGCACACACCTCACAGCCCTGGGACCGTGGTGAGCATGTGCAGACCTTCAGCAGTGAGAGAGAGGAGACAGCACAGAGCGGTTTGGATCTCCAGGGGCTCTTTGGTCTTAGTTGATAGTCCTAGAAAAACCCAAGCTCTGGGGAGCTGCTGCAGCACAGCTGTGCAAGCTCTGTCTGCTGCTCGGTGTTTGGCAAGTGCAGAGGAACAAGCAGGGCTGCAGGTCGCACGAGGGGAGAAGAGGGAAGCAGAGTGCTGCACCTCCAGGTGTGCTCTTGGCTGTGCAGCCAGAGCCAGCCTGTGGAGAGCAGGAAGAGGAAGGAGGGTTCCTGAGAGGACCATCAGATGTTACACCAACAAGGAGGTGCAGAAGGCGCAGCCTGGCTGGGCCAGAGCTGCTGACTGCACAGGAGAATGCTGCTGTCTGACAGCCCCAAGCTCTGGCTGGCAGCACACACCTGGTGGCACCGTCCTCAGCTCCAGCATGGGCAGCATTGGGGAGAAGCTGGAGGCAGCCCCACACATCTGAGGCAAGGGCAGCAGCTCTGACAGAGCTCTGGTACAGCCCCTGCACTTAGCAGCTTCAGCTCCCTGAGCCCTCAGCCTCCAAGCAAACCTGCTCCATTGCTGCCACCTTTCCCCAGGGGTTCACAGACCACAGAAGGTGGTTTTGCTAGGCAAGCATATCCTGCCCTGCCGAGCTGCACACACTCAGTGCCTTCACCAATTCATCAACTGAGATGCCCAGGGACAAGGCAGGTAATGCCCAGCCCCTCACACAGCACACCCACGGCTGGCTGCAAGGTGCTGCAGGTAGAAGGCAGAAGGAAGCTGCTTTGGGACAAATCTGGTGTTCCACGGCCAACAACCCTAGAGCAGGGCCCCACAGACAGGCTGAGAGCACAAAAGCAGAGTCAAGCTTCCAAGACTAAGAGCACTGCAGCAAATCCATTCCAAAAGCCCTGCCCCTAGGTTTGTGTTTTATTCAGGAACTGAACACCCCCTCTCCAAGTGCAGGTAGCAGCCCTGTACCAGACCACGCAGCAGCTCTGGGGGGAAAAGTCATCATTAAAACAAAATGAAGTCACCAGCTCACACTGCTCACAGACAACTCAGAGACCCCTGCGGGGACTAAATTCCACTAAAGGCAAACCCTGCACTGCGCCGCGGTGCTGCACGACAGGAGCAGGAGGAGGCGGCGGCCATGCTTTGGAGCCAGCTGCTCCTGCCCCTGCCAGCTCGTCCTGCCCTGGGCACAGCGTGGGGCAGTGCAGTCACCCAGACAGTCCAGGGCCAAGGAAACGCAGTTCCCTTCCGGCCAAACAGCGAGAGGGAGGAGAAGCAGCTCTGTCTTAGCTGGGCCGGCACTGGACTTGCCCTTCTGAGCTGTCTTCATCATCTGAGCCCCCAGCCCCGCTGCTGGTGAGCCCTGTGATCCGGTACCCCATGTTCAGCAGCATCACCTCCAGGGGGTCTGCGTTCATCCGCCGCTGGTTGGCCTGCGACGCCCCCTCCATGTCCACCACCACGCGGCCGTTCAGGGTCTCACTCTGCAGGAAACAGGAGAGGAAGGGAGGGGAGGATGAGACTGCAGATGAGGAAGAAACTCTCGACAGTGAGAGTGGGGAGACACTGAATAGGGTGCCCAGGGAGGCTGTGGATGTACCCTCCCTGAAGGTGTTCAAGGCCAGGCTGGGTGAGGCCTTGAGCAGCCTGGGCAGGTGGAGGTGTCCCTGCCTGTGGCAGAGGGTTGGGACTGGATGAACTTTAAGGTCCCTTCTAACCCAACCCATCCCATGATTGTATGACTCAGTGAGACAATGTTGGAACACAGAGGGGCTGCTGCTGCAGCTCTCAAGAGGTGCCAGCAGGACAGAGGGTGGATGATGCAGCTCACAAGAAGACAACCTCCCACTGCAGCTCTTACCTCTGGCCTCGGGTTCCACAGCCGCACAACTGGGTCGATGCCGCTGGTGGCCAGGAAGCAGTAGCTGGGATGAGGCTGGAGACAGTTCACGATGGACTCATCTCCCTGCAGCACTCTGACGAGGTTGGTGGTCTCTTTCTCCCAGATGAAGAAGGAGCCATCATCTGACCCACTGACAATGTACTGTGCATTGCTGGGGTAAGAGAAGCCAAGGCTGGAGAGCACAGCTCAGAGCCAGAGCTCAAGCAGCCACCCAGACACAGCTCTGTGTGGGTTCCATCCATCTCCAGGATTCCTGTTTTCAGCCCCTAGCCCAACTGGCTCCTCTGTGGATTCACCACAGAGCCACTCAGGAGCAGGGCTGCTGCCACCTTTCTCAACTCTGCAAATCAGCATTGGTGCCACCTTATGAACAGCCACACAGCGCTGGGCGTGAGGCTTATCTGATAGAAGAGGCCTCCACCCCTACCACGCTCTGCCAACCTACCTGCCAAAGAAATTTGCCTCCTTGATGTCTGTGGTAGTGTTGCAGTGGCCACAGTAGCGGAATTTGTAGTCGTAGCTGCGCTCCCTCAGCACCATCTCATCCTCTGAGATGGAGTCCTTGCGGCCTGTGGCTCGCAGCCGGATGGGGCCTCCCCCTTTCTTGTCTTCAGCTGGGAAGGAAAGAGGATATCCCTCGTCACGGTTTGGGGAGGAATGGGTTCTCAGCAAGAGGAGGCTCTGGGGAGACCTCAGAGCAGCCTTCCAATACCTGAAGGGGCTACAGGAGAGCTGAGGAAGGATTTTGGTAAGGGCCTGTGGGGACAGGACAAGGACAAGGGCTTGAAACTGGAGCAGGGAGCATTCAGGTGGGACATTAGGGAGAAGTTATCTACTCTGAGGATGGGGAGACACTGGAACAGTTTGACCAGAGAAGCTATGGATGTCTCATCCCTGGAGGTGGTCAAGGCCAGGCTGGATGAGGCCCTGAGCAACCTGAGCTAGTCGAGGTGTCCGTGCCCCATGGCAGGGGGTTGGCACTGGGTGAGTTTTAAGGTCACTTCTAGCTCAGGCTGTTCTATGCAACAACACTGCAGGAGACCCCAACAGCTTTAGGAAAGAGCTGAGGACAGCTACAGCAAGGAGCAGAGCTCAGGAGCACAAACAAGCACAAGCTTCCCTCCAAGTGATCTCCTGGGTCCATCAGCACCCCCGACCATGCTCTCACTCAAGAGCAAACCAGGACCAGGCTCGAGGAGAGGGCAGGCTCAAGGCAACAAATCACTCTCCCAGCAGCTGGGGCTGCACTGCAGAGGGCAGGTTAGGGAGAGGAACTCTTGCTCCAGTCATTGGGTTCCAGTGCAAGCCTGCAGCAGCAGCAGAGCAGTGCTCACCGTTATCGCTCTTGGAGAAGAGGGCAGCGTTGATGTCCCTGTCCAGGGCATCGCAGGCACTGCTGTGGGCTTGTTCTGGAAACTTCCCCTTAAAGTCATCCAGACACTCCAGGGCTTCTGCCACATACTTGAGCTCAAAGAGGCAGCGGGCGAGGCGGAAGTGTGCCTTCAGGTGGCATGGGTTCAGGGAAATGGCCTTCAGGCAGTCTCTCAAAGCATCATAGTGGTCCCCATCCCTGAGGAGCAGGCAGAGGTGCATTAGGTACCTGAGCAGCCCCAGGGCATGTCCTCTGCTGCTGCTCCCCAGCCCTCACTCCCCTGCACAGCTGCCTGCAGCTCTCCCTGTGCACGCAGGCACTCCACAGCCACCCACAGCCTCTGCTGTCCCTCAGGGGCACCATCTGACCAAGCCTAGCTTCCTGCAGCCACCTCCCCGCACACGCAGCCGGCCCCGGGAGCGCGGCGAGCCCTGACCTGCCATTTTGAAGGCGGCAGAGCAGAGCTCCCTGGCAGAGCACTCTTGGGGCAGGCCTCTGAAGATGGAGGCTGCAGAAGGCCTCTGGCCAAGGCCTCTCCTGCGAGGCCTCCGCAGCGCTCGGCGGCTCGCGCGCGCCCCCTGGCGGGCAGCAGCGCAGCAGCAGCCCCCGGTGCCCACTGCCGGCCCTCGGCAAGGAGCCACAGAACCCTCCCCACCCGGGGGATGAGAACCTTCGCTCCGCTGTGCAGGCGAAGTTTTAGCGCCCTACGTTACAGCATTTTGACATCCCTTGAAGAGCAAAGGCTGAGAGCCCTGGGGCTGAGAGCCTGCAAGAAGAGCAGCCTCAGAGGGGATCTGAGCAATGCTCAGCAAGAGTTAACGGCGAGGGAGCAAGAGGCTGGGGCCAGACGCTGCTCAGTGGTGCCCAGGGACAGGATAAGGGACACCAGACACAAGTTGGAACCCAGGAGGTGCCACCTGAACAGGAGGAGAAAGTTCTTTGGTGTGAGGGGGCTGGAGCAGGCTGCCCAGAGAGGTTGTGGAGTCTCCTTCTCTGCAGAGCTTCCAAACCCCCCTGGTCACTGTGCTCTGCCAAGCTGCTGTGGGTGCCCTGCTGGAGCAGAGGGTTGGACTGGGTGAGCTCCAGAGGTCCCTTCCATCCCCATCATACTAGAATCCTGAGATTTACGGTTACTGCAGACTTGATTTCCCTAGCCCCATGGCTGTGGGACCAGGGATGCCTCCACTGTGCTCTGGAAGCAGCAGCCCTGCCCATCCTGGCATGCTGGAATTCAGTTCAGGCTGAGAAGCCAGGCAGGGCTGACATGCCTGGTGTACCAGCACTGAGCCTGGACTGCTCAGGGGCACCACAATCTGTCCTGAGAGAGTGTGCCAAGTCTCCACATGATGGCAAAGAGCAGCAGTGATGATGATGATGCTGTTTTGTACCTATAACCCATATGCACTGCACCTATCGAAGTCTGAAGCAGTCCCAAGGCACAGGGGTTGAGTTGTCCTTCCACAGGGCAACAATCCCAGCTCTGCAGAGCCTTTGTCAGGAGAGAAACTGCTCTGCCTCATCAAGGGGCTACAAGAGAGATGAGGAGGAATATCTGACAAAGGTATTTGTAAAAAGTATCTGACAAAGTGACAGGATGAGAAGTGATGGCTTCAGACTGGAAGAAGCTGGATTGAAATGAGACATGAGGAAGAAATTCTTCCCCAAGAGGGTGGTGAAGCACTGGGACAGACTGCCCAGAGCAGCTGTGGAGGCTCCAAGCCTGGCAGTGTTCAAGGCCGAGTTGGATGAGGCAGCCTGGGCCAGTGGAGGTGTCCAGGAGCTGGGACTGGATGAGCTTTAAGGTCCCTTCCAACCCAGCCCACTCACTACAAGGCAGAGGGATGAGCTCCCTGCTTTGCTCACAGGAGGGTGTCTCATGTTTTGGGAGCTGATTGAGCTGCTTTGTCACCCTCAGAAATCCTTCACCTTCAACCATCAGTGTCCAACACCCACAGACTGGTGTGAAAATGTGCAGATGAGATGTGGAGCAGCACTGACTCCTTCCTTTGTTACAGGTTTGACTCAGCTCATGCAGAAAGGCTCTAACTGGAATCAGCTAAGCACTGTCAACAGAGCCTGCCAGCAGCAATCTGGAGAGGGCTGCAGTTGGCTCTTTGGAGCACGTCTGCAAAGGACAGGCAGGCTGCGAAGTGCTGCAGAGCACCAGCAGCATCTGAAAGGAGCTGAGCAAGGGGAGGGCAGCAAGCTGCAGCACTTCCTTTCTTCTTGCCCTCTGTTAGTCAGAGAAAGAGGCCAAGGCAGAGCCTGCAACGTTCTGCAGGGTGGCCTTTGGCTGCTCCTGCTCCCAAGGTGAAGGGCACCTCAGACACGTGGGCACCTTCCTGCTCTGTGCCGCCTCAGCCACTGCCTGCCACGCACCAGCAGCTCTTCCTAGCAGAGCAGTGCCCCAGCTCTCTGCACCTGGGGAGCCAGCTCAGTACTGCTGAAATTCTCCTCATTGCCTGCCACAGCAACCCTCTGTGCCCAGATTTTCTCATCTTCTCGCTACCAAAAGCTGTCACAAAGCTCTGCCCAGCACACAGGAAGGTCCAGATCTGCCAACACCCTTCGGGAACAACAACTCCTCTAAGACAAATGTCACTCATGAGCTCAGCACTCAGCTTCTGCCTTCCATCCCTTAATCTCAACCTATTGTTCTTCTCCCTCTGAACACTGAGGTCGTTTTTTGAGGCAGCTCCCAAATCTCTGCTATTGCAAAACAGCCAGCAGGGCAGTCACCAACTGCTGCCTGCTCTTTATCTTGGCAGGAAGATAGCAGAATTCAGAGTGGGGATTTCAGCAGGGAGAGGAGGAGGATATCCTCACAAAGCAAATGGAGATGAAGGACCAGGGCTGGTTTAAATATGTTAACGGCAAGTCATGGTGCTCAGCCTCCTCCTGCTCCAGGGGACAGGCACTAAAATAACTCAGCTGTATCTTGCAGATGCAGCTCTGGCCACTGGTCAGAGAAGACATTATCCACTGCAGAGACTAACAGCTGCCTTGGAACAATCAAGAAAGAACCTCCCCCAGACTGAGGCACTGGTTGCCACCTCCCCACACCCCCCAGAGAGGTTTGTTTCCAGTCCAGGAGAAGGTGGCTCACAGCTGGAGGAACATAGGGACCACCAGGTCACCTCTGCCTGCCTGCAGCAGTTGTTGCTTGGAGAAAGCAGCAAGCAAAGCAGCTCCAGGCAGTGCTGCAATGACCCCATGGCAGCAGCTGGGAAGCTACAGAGCACAGCAACCATTCCCTCACCTGACAGCAGCATTAGAGCCACCCAGGGTCACACAAACAGCCTTGCGGGCTGCTCCCTGGTGTGGGGTTTGGGTTCCTCTCAAAGAAGAAAGGCCCAGAACGTTGCTCTGCACAGCAGCAGTGAGCCACAAGCAGCTGGGCTTGCCTGTGGCCCTCACTGCTGCTGGGCAATCCTTTGCTCTGTGCCAGCTTGACCCCAGAGCCCCAGCCCTGCTCCACATGCCAGGCAGCCCAGAGCTCCCCCATGGACAGCAGGCATCTCATGGCACCCTTGGCTCTGAGGCTGCCAGCTGGGCTGGATGACCTCAGAGGGCTTTTCCAGCCAGGACAATGCTGTGATGCTGACAAGCTGCCCGTGGCAGCAGGGCTCAGGCAGCAGCAGGGGCTGTGCCCCCAAGCCCTGCAGTCCAGCTCCTTACCACTTGCGCTTCATGTAGGCAGCAGCTCTGTTGCCATAGAGCATGGCATTGTTGGGGGCCTTCTGCACTGCCTTGCTGTACAGCTGGATGGCCTGGGTCCAGAGCTGGCAGGCAAAGGCCTCGTTGGCTTGCTGCTTGAGCTGCTCCAGGTAGGGAGGTAACTCCACCTGGGGACTGAAGGGAAAGAAGACAGGAGCAAGGTGAGGGTCATGTCCTGAAGCTGCTACCTTCATGGCTGCAAGGTTTTCTTTTAGCTTGGGAAGTCCCAGCAAGCATCAGCTGAGCCCAAAGGGGTCAGAAAAAGGGACAATACCCTGAAGGGGAACAGCCTGAGCTCAGGAGGAAGGGTTCTTGGGGGATCACCACCTGACACTTCTGTTTGCTCTCCATACACAAGCTCAGCACTGCACAGGGAGCTTTCAGTAGCCTAACTCCTCAAGCTTCAGCAACAGCCAGAAGCAGAGGCAGCCTGGTTGGAAGAGACCTTTAAATTCAGAGTCCAACCACTCTCTGATTCTCATCATGGCTGCTGCTGAGCCATGGCCCTCAGCACCACATCTCTGTGTCTCTTAAACCTTCAGTCCAACCATGCCCTAAGTGCCCAGCCTGGGGCTAAGCCATGCTCCTCAGCACCACATCTCTGCCTCTTTGAACCCCTCCAGGGACAAGGATTCAGCCACCTCCCTGGGCAGCCTGTGCCAGGCTTTGAGAACCCTTTCAGTGGAGAAGTTTCTTCTGATGTCCAACCTAAACCTCCCCTGGTGCCACTTGAGGCCATTTCCTCTCATCCTGTCACTCGTTACCAGGGAGAGGAGCCCAGCCCCCACCTCACTGCAACATCTTTACACAAGCAGCATTCCCGAGCCCCTCTCGGCAGTGTGGAACACAAAGCACAGCCAGGAGGAAGCCAAGCACCGAGTTCCCAGGGCTGCACAAAGCCCATGCTCAGCAACCAGAGCAGCAGCCACATCCCCAGCGCCGTGCTGGAGGAGCCATCTAGAGGAGCAGAGCTGAAAACATTCAGGCAGGGCCTGCTGGAACCAGAGTGCCCAAATAAGGGCTGCAGCGGCCTGCCCCCCAGCGCTCTCCTCACCGCAGGAGAGCAGGCAGCAAGTAGCTTCGAGCCTGCTTTTGCTGCACCCCGAGGTGGTTTGCTCTTGCACAAAAACAAGCAACAGGAGAGGGCTCTGCCCCCGTTCCTAGCTCAGAGCAGGCTGCAGGACTATGACTCCAGTGGTAGTTTTGGCTGCTTTAGTGTAGTTTGCAGCTGGCAGGTACCAATAAAAGAGCAAAAAGAAGCAAGACACTTTGGCATCCCCAGTTCAGGAGAGACAGGGAACTGCTGGAGAGAGTCCAGGGGAGGCACCAAAGCTGCTGAGGGACCTGGGGCAGCTCTGTGAGGAGCAAAGGCTGAAAGCCCTGGGGCTGAGAGCCTGCAGAAGAGCAGCCTCAGAGGGGATATGAGCAATGCTCAGCATGAGCTCAAGGCTGGGGGCAAGAGGCTGGGCCCAGACTCTGCTCTGTAGTGCCCAAGGACAGGACAAGGGGCAATAGGCACAGGCTGGAACCCAGGAGGTGCCACCTGAAGAGGAGGAGAAACTTCTTTGGTGTGAGGGTGCTGGAGGCCTGGAGTAGGCTGCCCAGAGAGGTTGTTGGAGTTGTCTTCTCTGGATAGCTTCCAACCCTCCCTGGCCACTGTGATCTGGGTAAGCTGCTGTGGGTGCCCTGCTGGAGCAGGGGGGTTGGACTGGGTGAGCTCCAGAGGTCCCTTCCAGCTCTCCCATGCTGAGTTCTGTAACTCTCCCATTTATCACGACCCAGATCCTGCAGGTGAGGAAGTAGCAACCACTGAGGACAACTACAGCCACCTTGCTTCCAGGCCTGGAGTCATTTCTCACCATCATGAGTGGGGAAGAGTCCCCCAGACAACATTTCTCCAGGACATTGCCCCCCGATGTGCCTCTTGGTTGCAGCAGGAGCAAACACTCCTAGGCCCGAGGCCAGCTGACAGCCAAGTCAACACCAAGGGCAGTTTGGACTCCACACCTTGCCTAGCAGCACCTAAGCTTAGCAGGAGGAGGAGCAGGCAGGCAGTGGGTGCCAGGCTGTGCTCACCTGGCGTGGGCCCTGCCCTCGGGCAGGCGGAAGCCGTTGCTGTGCAGGTGGAGGCCGTTGGAGACGCCGTTGGTGGAGGTCTTCCCGTTCTGCACTTCTGCAGGTGAGACACAAACACAGCCCAAACCCACCCATGCAGCCAGGCAGGCACAGTGCAGGCTACAGAGCAGCACTGAGGCTGCAGGGGCTTCTCTCGCAGCACAGCCAACTCCAGAGCCCAAGCAGAACCCTGCCATGATCCCACCTCCTCCAGCCACTGGGATGGGATTTGCCCTCTCACAGAACCTCTGCAGCATCCTTTGCAGTGGGACTGTGAAGCAGCAAGCTGGAAGCACAGAGCTGAGCACACACACACCAAGGGAGAGAGGCTTGAGCTGAACCAGCTGCAGAGCAAGCCCTGAGCAGCAGCAGTCTGCCATGCAGCACTGCAGTTACTAAATAACTATGCTGTGGAGTCACTCAGGTGGGGACTCAGAGCCTAGGCTGTGGAACAAGGATGAGTGGAACCACTGCAGGCTTCCAGGAGAGGAATTCCAGATGATAGGTTCCAAACCATTACTGTTGGAGGAGACTTTTCAGATCATCAAGCTTAACTGCTAAGCCAGCACTGCCAGGCCACCACTGAGCATGGCTCTCAGCACCAAGGCTTCCTTCCTTCCACTCCTCTGACCCCACAGCTCCAGGAGCTGCTACATGCTGAGGTGATCCTCTGAAGGTCACACAGCCACTTGCCTGCCACTCCTGCAGACACTACTTGACTAAAATGGTGCCAAAATGCATGGCTGCTGCAGCTGGCAGTGCTGCTGGGGCCACCTCACAGCTTAGGAAGGCAGTGCCACTGCAGAGCCAGCAGAGAGATCCACTGCAGACTGCACAGCAAGCTCAGCCCC
The DNA here is from genome assembly GCA_013399775.1 of Semnornis frantzii. Lineage (NCBI taxonomy): Eukaryota > Metazoa > Chordata > Aves > Piciformes > Ramphastidae > Semnornis > Semnornis frantzii. The sequence continues at coordinate 83,235 of VWYK01090972.1, read as the reverse complement.
TGCACCCACACCGCCTCCCACAGCCTCTGTCTGACCTTTCTGTGCCCAACAGGGTGGAGCCTTTGCTGCAGCACTGCCCTGCCATGCCCAGTTTGACCTCAGCAGGCAGCACAGCACAGCTCCCCCTCCTGTAGCCAGCACTGCAGAGGAATGCAGTCAGGGCAGAGGTCTGGTACCAGGATGGGAAGGGTTGGATTAAGGCTGAGGTAACACTGAGCACACAGAGCAAACCCTGCCAGAGAGCTGCAGGAACAGGGCAGGGGCTGAGCAGGGAACACTCCCCTGATAAGAGTCAGCCTCTGCCCCAGCAGGGACACTGCAGCTGGGTGCTGCCTGCAGGGCCTCTAAGAACAGGCCCTGGAAGGACCAGGGCAGGACTCATTGTGTTTGGATTTACCTCTGTTCAGATAAAAAACTTCTTGACTCAACTACCTCATCAGAGGCTAGACTTAGACAGGGAAGGGATTGTTCTGGCTCCTTCCCAACAGGTGGGTGAGGAGGTAGCAGATGCAGCCTGCACTTGACTAACAATTTAAGGAAACAAAGCCAGCCCAGCACTGCCAGTCCTAGCCACAGAGCTCCCTGCTTAGCTGCAGGCCCTCAGCCACCCTGCAAAGCCTCTGTGCACAGCTCTGTATCTCCTCCTCAGCTCACACAGGCACAGTTCCCAGCAGCTCCCCCTCACCCTGCCAAGGCCCTCAGGGCTCAGGCTGTGCTTTGTGCTGCAGGAAGGGCCCAGCAGCAGCCAGGTCCCACTGCAGTGCCCCAGCTCCTGCTCAGACTGGGCTGCACCATGACAGAGAGCTGTGTGCTGTCTGACCTCCCTCTGCCTCCCCACTGTCCTGGCAGCTCTGTACTCACCCCCTGCAGCGTGGCACTTCTTGGGCAGCAGGAAGGTGTATGGGCGCTGCTTGTAGGTCAGGTCAAACAAATAGACCTAGGGATTGGAGAGAGAGAGAGACCAAACCCTGCCTGTGATTCCATGCAGTCCACAACTCAGCTACTGCCCCTGGGCCCTTCACAGAAGATATTTCAGTCAGCAAGACCCAAGAGCAGTTTGCAGCCACCTCTGTTAGCCACAGCCAAGCAGCTCCAGCTGTTTCAGGGTGGCACAACAGGGGCTGGTGACCCAACAGACACAGGAAGCTTTCTGCCAAGCTTCATCTGTCCTCTCACCTGCTCCCCTCCCATATTGACCAGCAGCTCAGTGCCATCAGGGCTGAAGGTGACGTAGGTGGCCACCAGCACTCGCAGTCGGTTGTTGTAGTCAGGGAGCTTCACGGGGAGGTGCCCTGTGAAGAGAAGAGCTCCACACCTGAGTGTCACCAGCAGTTGGTGGCTTTGTGCCACCCCAGCTGCTCCCTTCTGCAAGAGGTTGTCAGGAGAGCAGGGTCATGAGGCACAGGCAGCAAAGTGCTGTCCCACCTGCTGCTGCTGTGGGCTGTATCCTTCCATCGGGCACCCACGCACGTGGCTGTGCCCTCCCACAAGTGCCAGGCCAGGCTGGACTGCAACCAGCTGCAGGACCCAGCAAATCCCAGTCTGAGGGATTCAGATGGATTTGGCTTCTCTGATTTGTGGCCATCTGCACCCAAACATCTCCATCTTCAACCCTCTCATCAGAGCTCCCTAATGAAGTCCCAAGTACAACCAAACCAAGGCTCCTAAATATTCAGCTCACACACAGGTTCTTTGCCTCAGACAGCAGATGTGGTGCATGACCAATTCAAGGGACCTAAGAAACCCTCTAGTGGGACTCATCAGAAGCCAAACTGTCAGAGCTGGTCTGCTGAATGTGCTGGGCTGAGATTCTCTTCAAAACCCAAACATTTGGGGAGGGGAAAAAAAAAGGTAGTAAATGATGAGCACTGGAGAAGGAATCATCTGGGCTGCCCAGATACTGCAGCAGCCATTCTTCACCTGCAGCACAAGCACAGGCTGCTCCTGTGCCTTGCTGGGCCCAGCTCCCAAAGCACCCAGGCTCTCCAGTCCTGGACTTCCCAGGAAAGGTGACAGAGATATTTCTACCTGACAGGCAGGGCCAGCTCAACACCACACCACTGCCAACACAGGGCAAGGGGCAGGCAGCCTAAGCAGCAATTCACAGCTTCACAGATGGCATTGGGTGGGACCCTCGAAGGGCATCTTGGCCAAGCCCCTGCAATCAGCAGGGACACCTCCAGCTAAGGCAGGCTGCCCAGGGCCACATCTTGCAAGCAAACCAAACTGCAGTTCCAGGGAACACCCCTGGGTCAGAGCAGCTTCCCAGCAGTGTGTGTGTGTGTGTGGTGGGGAGAACTCTGCTCCTTCAGGCCCAGCACAGGTGCCAGTCAGTACCTGCCACGTAGTATTGGGCTGCCCCATCTGGGAGAGGCTTCTGGCGGTCACAGAAGGTGTGCACCCCTGCTGAGGGGCTCTGCTTCATGCTCTTCCTGCCCACAAAGAAGAGGAGTCTCAGTCACAGCCTAGCCCATGCTGGCACTTCTTGTTCACATCCCAGGGCAGGGCCTCTTGCCTGCCTCTGCAGCTGTGCAGCCCCCAGCCCAGGGACTCTCACGGCTCGGAGTGGCTGGGGCAGAGCTGCTGTGCTAGGGGAGACCAAGGGAAACTACCCAATGAGACTGGGGAGTGCAGAGTGTCCACAGCACCACAGACTGGGAGGGACCTTCAAAACTCATCCAGTTCAACTCCCCTGCACTGAGCAGGGACATCCCCAACCAGAGCAGGTCGCTCAGAGCCCCAAACAACCTGACCTGGGATGGTTCCAGGCATGAGGCAGCTCCCACCTCCCTGGGCAGCCTCTTCCCACTCTCAGTACAAAACATTTTTCCCTTCTCTCCAGTCTCATTCTCCTTCCTTCAGTTCAAACCACCCCCACCCCCCCATGCTGTCCTTGCAGCCCCAGAGCAGACCTGTGCCCTGCCAGGGGCTGTCACCTGTGGTTGTGGATCATGCGGATGTCGTAGAGCCGCACGAAGGGGCCGTTGGCACCCACTGCCAGGTAGTTGTTGTCCTGGGGGTTGACTGTCAGGCACTTGGCCTCCACCAGCTGCCCGCAGTACTCGGTCAGGTCTATCAGCACCTCGGAGCGTTTGCTGTTCTCCCGCAGGTCATACTGCCTGCAGGGGGAGGAGAGCAGCTGAGCACAGGGGCGGCAGAGGGGGCAGCTTCGCGGGGGAGCAGAGCAGAGCCCACTCAAAGCAGCAGAGTTACACTGCTTGGCACACGCTTGGTGACCTGCCCTGAGTGTGCAGAGGGCACACCAGTGCCACTGACCATCACCAACGGTGCCATGAGGCATCTCAGTTGAGCACTTGGGTGCTGGGACCTGGTGCCCAACCAGGCCCAGCTCTGTCACATGAACACATTCATCTAAGCACCACATTAACCCCCAGGTGCTGACCTCACCAACTGCAGATGGTCTGCAGGGTGGCAGAGCCTCTCCCAGGAATACTGCTTTAGAATCATAGAATGGGAAGGTTGGAAGGGACCTCAAGGATCATCCAGTTCCAACCCCCTGCCATAGGCAGGGACACCTCCCACTAGCACAGGTCACTCAAGGCCTCCTCCAACCTGGCCTTGAACCCCTCCAGGGAGGGAGCAGCCACAACCTCCCCGGGCAACCTGTGCCAGTGTCTCACCACCCTCACTGTAAAGAGCTTCCTCCTAACATCCAGTCTAAATCTCCCCTCTGCCAGTTTAAACCCATTGCCCCTGGTCCTGGCATGGCAAGACCTTGTTAACAGGCTCTCCCCAGCCTTCCTGTAGCCTCAGGGACTCTGGAGGGAAGCACCACTCAGGGTCCCACCTCCCTCCCACCTGACCTGGACTCTTTCTCTCAGCCTCCCTTTTCCACCAAGAATGGAGGAGCTGGGGAGAGCATTTCAGGACCCTTGCAGTGCCAGGCGAACCCTTGCAGTGCCAGGCGAACCCCTGCAGTGCCAGGCGGACCCCTGCAGTGCCAGGCGGACCCCTGCAGTGCCAGG
>VWYK01090972.1:68238-78956 GCA_013399775.1 Semnornis frantzii | reverse complement strand
TGCAGTGCCAGGTGGACCCCTGCAGTGCCAGGTGGACCCCTGCAGTGCCAGGTGGACCCCTGCAGTGCCAGGTGGACCCCTGCAGTGCCAGGTGAACCCTTGCAGTGCCAGGTGAACCCTTGCAGTGCCAGGTGAACCCTTGCAGTGCCAGGTGAACCCTTGCAGTGCCAGGAAGGGATGAGATCAAGGCAAGCTCCATGGCCTGCAGCCCTGCCCACAGCACACACTGCACCAGCTTCTGCTCCAAGCCCCCGGGGGCAGAGCAAGCAGAGCTGTGTACCTTATGAGCCCATCCTCTGCTGCACTCCAGAAGGTGTTAGGCCACATGGGGGCCGTGGCAATCCGCTTCACCCTGTTGGTGTGGTCCCCAAACATGTGGATGGTCTCCTTCACTGTCAGGTCGTGGACATGCACCTTGGAGTCTGCAGCTCCCGTGATGAGGATCCTGTCCCCTGAGTGTGGCAAGAACTGGGGGAAGACAGGTTGGGCATTCAGCCTGCAGAGGGGCTGAGGCTGCTTGGGGCCATGGCTGGGCTGTGCTGGCAGTCTGCTGAGCAGCTGGCCTCAGGCACACAGCCTGCCCCACCTGAGTGCCACAGCCAGCTGCAGGCCCAAGGGTCACCAGCTACAGAGCACACGAAACAGTCTCTGTGTGACAGAATCCAGCATAGCTGGAAGGGACCTCTGGAGCCCCCCCCCAGTCCTACCCCCTAATCCAGCAGGGCACCCACAGCAGTTTGCTCAGGAGCACAATGGCCAGGGCAGGTTGAAAGCTCTCCAGAGGAGACTCCACAACCTCTCTGGGCAGCCTGCTCCAGGCTCCAAGCACTCTCACACCAAACAAGCTTCTTCTCCTGTTCAGGTGGCACCTCCTGGAGCCCAGTTTGTGCCACTTGCCCCTTGTCCTGTCCCTGGGCACCACTGAGCAGAGCCTGGCCCAGCCTCTTGCCCCCCACCTTTAACTCTTGCTGAGTACTGATCAGATCCCCTCTGGGGCTGCTCTTCTGCAGGCTCTCAGCCTTTGTTCCTCACAGAGCTGCTCCAGGCCCCTCAGCATCTTCAGAGCCCTCCAGCTTCATCAATCCCAATCCCAATCTGCTACAGCCAAGAGATAAACCTGGAAGCTGCATAAACTAAGTGAGAATTTCTCCAACATCAGAACTATTGAATGGTTTGGGGGGGGTGGGTGGTGGAATTCCTTGTAGGAAATGTTTCCCAGCAAGAATCTATCCTCTTGCTCCTTCAGCTGCTGCTTTTGCTAGCAGGTCACTGCTTCTAGCCAGATACCTTGACAGAGAAGATGTTTGCAGTATGTCCTGTGTGCATAGAAAGAAGTTTCTTGTGGTGCAGGGGGTCCCAGACAATGGTGTGCTGGTCATCAGAGCCAGAGGCCAGCAGGCTGAAAAGAACAGGAAAGAAATCTGCACTCTGCATTCCTCTGCTCCAGGCTGGGGCCAGCTCCTGAGAGTGGTTTGACCACAGCCAGACATTAAGTTAATGCAGCCCTGAGCACTTCACTTCCTCTCTTCCCTCAGCTGTGTTCTCCTTGCTCCCCACGTGCCAGGGCAAAGCAGCCACAGAGCAGCTCCAGAGGGTTTTGTTGGGCCAGCTCAGCCTTGCCTCAGCTGGTGCAGGGGAGCCAAGGGGGGCAGCTGGGCCCCACCAGAGTGCAGGGCCTGCCTGCTGCAGCTCAGCCTGGCTGCACTCACTGCTCCACATCAGCTCCAAACTCAGCCCAAGGCATTCCTGGGCTCTGGATGTGACCCACAGGCTGTAGCAGGGGCACTGCAAGGCCCCATTTGCCTCCTACATCCTTTGAAGCAGAAGAATTTTTGCTCTCTGCAGCTATCACCTGTTTTCCCTGTAGCCAGATCTCTTCCAAGCACTTGAAATCCTCCCTGGTAAATATTTCTGAGCAGTACCAGGTGGCAGACTTTGGATCCTGTAAGAGGCCTGTCAAGGAACATGGGCTCCTCCCTCCACCCAGGCACTTCTCATGCAGAGACTATTCCACTTGGCTCAAAGAAATTCAGGTTTAGTTTCCCTCTCAGACTGCAAAGTGCTGAATTCCTCCTCTCTCTCCCCTCTCTCCTTTATATATCTGTCCCCCAGCAGAAGCTTTTACCAGCCTGCTGGAGGGGGTGGGGAAAGGCCACTACCAGCTGGGCAAATCCCAAAGATCCATGATAATCCATAATACCACTTAAGAGAAGAGAAGCAGCCTTCAATCTGCACTTCTTATGCTGACCATTTCCCCTTCTGAACTCACCAAAGGGGCATTTCTAATCATACCCAGATACAGTTAACAAAATAAAGCTGCTTTTGAAGCCTGAGCTCTGCTACACTTCAAAACTTGGAGCCTGAGCTCCACTTCCCCCAGCACAGGAGGCAGCTGCACATGGTAACATGACCTACATCCAGCCCTTGGGAGGTCCTGGGCTTGTGGGGCTGTGGATCCCCTGAGTCAAACCCCACACTTACTCTCCTTTTTCATTCCACTCAAGACAGTTGACACAGCCAGAATGACCCTGAGAAGAAAAAAAAAGAGGGGAGATGGCATCACACAAACTCCAGATTGAGCCAGCAGAGCTGCTGTAAGCCAAGGGCACAGTGAGCTCCCCACCTACAACTTGGCCCAGCAGGAGCAGGATTTTTTTTCATTCTGACCCTGAAAAAAAAACCAAACCCAATCCAAAACCCACCCAGGTGGCAGAGAAGCACCTCCAGTAAAGCCAGGCAGGCTGGGACAGAAAGAGCAAAAGGAAACCAACACAAGCCCAGGAAAGCTGAGACTCAGAGGCTGCAGCTGAAGCTCTGCACCTGCAAAGGTGACTCTGCCTGCAGAGCCCTCGGCTGGGCTGACAAACTCCACGCAGGGAGGGAAGGACACTTCTAAGCACTCTTTTAGGAGCACCCTGCTGCTGGCTAACTGCAGAAGAGAACTGCTCAGGCTGGAAAAGTCCTCTAAGATGCTCCAGTGCAGTCCAGCCCTGCCCCCAGCCCCACTCACCTGCAGCTCTGCCTCCAGCCCCAGGCGGCGGATGAAGGGGTCAGTGACGTGGTAGTGCCGCTCGAAGCCCAGCGCTCCCCTCTCCTGCAGGAGCAAACAGTGACTGCAGCACCAGCCCCTGCCCCTCCCCGGGCACCAGCCCCCCCTGCCAGCTGCTGGGGTGCCCAGAGCAGCAGGGAGACACCAGAGGTGTGTCATTCCTGCCCCTGACCTGGGCACAGACTGGGTTGGGTTGGAAGGGACCTCAAAGCTCATCCAGTTCCAACCCCTGCCTTGGCAGGGACACCTCTGACAAGAGCAGCTTGCTCAAGGCCCCAACCAGCCTGGCTTTGAACACTTCCAGGCTTGGAGACTCCACAACTCTTCAGGGCAGTCTGTTCCAGTACCTCACCACCCTCATAGGGAAATATTTCTCCCTCATGCCTTATCTCAGTGCAGCTTCTTCCAGTCTGAAGCCAGTATCCCCTGTCCTGTCACTCCATGCCCTTGTGGCAGTCCCCTGCAGATGAGGCTTAGCTAACTGCCAGACTCCAGCTGGGTAGCCAAGACCAGGTCTGAGAGGCCCATGCTAAGGCTAAGGTGGCTATTTTGGGCCAGAAACAGAAGTTAGAGAAGAGCTTGGAAGGGACCTCGGACAACTGCTGCTCAGAAGTCTGCCATGACACCAGATCTGTCCTGAAGCACCACCACGGGGCAAGGCCATGGGGAAGGAAACTGGAGAAGATCTTTTGGAGCTGGTTTCTTTCATCAGGAGTGGAGCAGGAGCTGCAGCATCACAGCACAGCCTGTTCCACAGGGAAGGGAGCAGCTGCCACAGAGCTGCAGCAGGACGAGTGAAGGTGAAGGGAAGCAGGATGGCAGCAGAGCTGCTCCCTCTGCGCCCTCACAGCTCCACAGCTGCGGTAGCAGATGGCTCCCAGGGAAGAAGGCCAACTGCAGAGGCAGGCCTGAAGGAGAGGGGCTGCAGGTCAGCCTTGGGATGGAACAGCTAATGCCCAAGGAGAGTCCTTCCTCGGAGCTGACCCAGCCTTGCTCCTCTCCCGTGCCAGGCCACAGTCAGAAGACAACTGAAACGCTGCTTAGCGGCACTTAGAGACCAGCACAGCGAGGTGAGGAGCGGCACTGACGGTACCGGGAACACAGCAGCAGCCCCAGAGCAGACACAAAGAACCTCAGCACAGCTCAGCCACGACCTCCACGCAACAAAAGCCACTTGAAAGCAAAACGGAGACAGACAGAAGGGGACTGGAGGGAAAACCAGACCCGAGCAGGCTTTGTGCTGCAGCTTCCATTCCAAACTCCAACCCCCTCGACAGGTTTTTATGGATTGCACTCCCCAGAGCCTGCCAGGCCCAGTGCAAGGTGCTGCAGCTCTAATTGCCTTGCTCCTGCAGCCTCGGAGAGCTCTGTGCAGCAGGGTTGTGCTTTGCCTATAAGGAACTGCCAGAGGAAGCAACCTTCTCAAGGTCACAGATGAAAGCCTGACGGAGCAGACAGTGTGAAAAAGTCCCAGGCTAAGGCTCCAGCCACAAACCATCCCTGCCTCGTTAGAGCAGCACCAGAAATCTTTGCAGATGGCTTCAATTACCGGCTGAAAACACAAAGTTTGGTACCAAACTGCAACATTAAGTGAGCATTCAAGCTCCTAGCAGCTCCTTCTGGCCACTAACAGACCACTTCTGTGAATGCTGATTACCAGCAAGGCTGCAAATGATTGAAAGCCTCCAGTCCGGGCAATAATTGCCCATTGTGTCTGCCCCAGCCGGGCCTTTCACGTTGATATTTCACAAACGCAGCCATCAAGTGACTGATCCCGACCACCGCTGAAGTTTTTCCCCACACAAAGGAAGCAACACATCACTCTTGAAAGAGAGGGAGACAGAGAGAGACTGAGACAGAGATCATTAGCTTCACTACAGTCAGAAAATACCTTTGAAGGCAAGATCACAGGGAGAGAGCACAGAAAGAAGCAGACAGAAAGCTCTCGGGGGAGGCTGGCTAAGGGGGCAGCACATGAGCCCCTTCCCCTCCCCAGCTGCACTGAAAAGGCACCGAGCTGCTGCTGTCGGCCCAGCTCCTGCCAGGGAGGGGAACTGCAACGCTGCCAGGCCAAATTCCAGCCCAGATCCTCGCCGAGGACAGGTCCTGTGTGGGTCCTCTCACAGCTTAGCAACTCCCAGACTGCAGAGAGCTCTGCAGAACTGAAGGCAGCAGCCTGAGGGTTTCCCAGTCCAGCCCAAGCATGGCTGCTCCATTGCTGGGCACCCAGCAGCAGCTCTGCCACCTACCTTGATCTGTCTGTGGATGATGTCTCTGGTAATGTTTGCTTTTGCCATCTTCTTGCAACGAGGCAGACGAAAAGAAGCTACTGGAAGAGCTGCTGTGCATCCAAGCATGCCAACAGAGCACCGACCCACACCGAGGGCATTTAGTTACCTGCAGGGCAGAAGAGGGGGGAGCAGAGGCAGGATACAGACATCAGCCCACCCACAGCCCAGGTCTGGGAGTTCAGGGTCAGACATCAGTGGTGGCTAAGCCACCCTGAAGGGCCTCGGGGCAGGGCAGGTGGAGGACTGGAGAACATCTGTCTGAGAAGGTCATTCCCAGACTGCAGGCAAACGTAGAGCAAGCAGAACTTCTGGGTGGCAGCAGCCTGCAGAAACCACACTGGACACAACGACCCAGAGCAGCACCACCCCCACACCTGCCCCTCCCCATCCCACAGCCACCCGTGGCCAATTCCACACAGAACCACAGAACTCTTGGTTAGAAGAGACCTGTCAGATCCAAACATGAACCCAGCACTGCCACAGCCACTCCCAACCCATGGCCCTCAGCACCACATCTCCACAGCTTTGCAACACCTCCAGGGATGGGGACTCCACCACTGGGCAGCCTGGGCCAGGCCTGGACAACCCTTCTGGAGAAGAAACTGTTCCTTATGGCCAACCTGAACCTGCCCTGGGGCAACCTGAGGAGGTTTCCTCTCATCCTGTCACTTGCTACCTGGCAGAAGAGCCCAACCCCCGCCTGGCTGCAGCCTTCTTTCAGGGAGCTGCAGAGAGCAATGAAGTCTCCCTTGGCCTCCTTTTCTCCAGGTTGAATCCCTCCCCAGCTCCCTCAGCTGCTCCTCCCCAGACCCTTCCCCAGCTTCCTTGCCCTTCTCTGGCCCCACTCCATTTCCCAAACTCTACAAGCAAGAGTCTCTACCAGTGAGCAAACAATGCACTGGGATTTTTGGCCACCTCCTCTCCCTCATTTACTATATTTGACCATCAGCTCCCCCCAAAACATGACCAAAAGGGCATAAATGTTCCTTGGGAATCCTTGGGCAGCCAGCAGGTGACAGCACATAGCAGCAGGCTCACAGTAGTCAGACTGCTGGAGGTGGGAAGGGACCTTCAGAGCTCCTCCAGTCCAGCCCCTGCAAGTCAGCAGGCACAGCCCCAACCAGAGCAGGCTGCTCAGAGCCCCAAACAACCTCACCTGCAATGGTGCCAGCCGTGGGGCACCTCTCTGGGCCAGGCTGTCCCCACCCTCAGTGTCAAACATCTCTCTCTCTCCTCTCCAGTCTCAATTTCTCTCTTCCAGTCCAAGCCATCCCCCCTTGTCCTGCCCCAGCAGGCCCTGCTCCAAAGCCTGTCCTTGCTGAAATGATGTCACTCACCTCAGCCACATCCCACAGGCCCTGAGCTGTCCCACTTTGAGCTTTCTCCAGTTCTCTTGCAAAGGGAAATAACTGACATTTCAGGCACTTGCTTTGTCCTGTGCCACCAGTCCCTGCAGCTCCCCTTTAGAGCAGTCCCCAGCAGCACAAGGCACAGTTTCCCCTCTGTCCCCTTTGGAGGAGGAAATGGTGATTCACTGAGACACCAGAACCCAGCTTAGGGCAGGCAGAGCTCTGACAAACCCTGCCCCAGTCCCTCCTTCATCTGCCAAGCAAGAGCCTCCACCAGGAGCAACTTCAAGGCCACACAGCCACACTGCAGAGCAAAACCAGCAGGCTGCTGCAGCCCAGGCCCCCAGAGGCCTGGGCCTACCCCCCCAAGGCTGTCTTCCAAAAGCCATTAGCAGGCACACAGATGCACACAGGCATCTACCCAGGAGGAGGAAGGAGCAAGGACTCTGCTCCACAGAAGCAAAGAACTGTCTGGGTTGAGAAAGCCTCTGAGGCCATCCAGTCCCAGCAACCCAAGCCCACACCATGGCCACCAAACCATGACCCCAAGTGCCATGGCCACACATTCTTTGAACACCTCCAGGCTGGATACTCCACCACCTCCCTGGGCAGCCTGTGCCAACCCTTGACCACTCCTGGAAGACAGAAATTGTTCTTCATGTCCAGCCTAAGCCTCCCCTGGCACAGTCCCTGTGTTCTCCCCACAGGAAGCAGGTTTGTCCAAAGTAGAGGTTTTTGGGTGGCTCTCCCAACCCAGCCAGCTCCTCTCCACAGAGCTGCCACCAGACCTACAGCCACAGAAACAAACTGAGAGCCCCCAATTTTCCTGCAGGATTTTAGGGTAGTGGCCTGGGTTTCCTGGGACAGAATCACAGAGCAATAGCATGGAGTCAGCCAGGACTTGAGTTGGCTCCAGCTGTATCCCAGACAAGGAGCATCACACTCAGTAGGAAAGGGGAAAGTTCACTGAGGAGAGGAGAGTCTCCTGCTAGGGCTCCTCCTGCCCCTGCTCCTTCTTCTTCTCCTGCCCCTGAGGGCTGCTCTCCTACTCCCTGTGCCTGCTGTGCCCTTGCTGCCCTCACTGCCACTTCAAGTACTTTGCACTCCAGTTTGGCTATTCCATGAAATCCATCTTCAACCCACCCTGGAGTCTTCCCTCCTTTCCCCAGTTCCTCTTCCCTGCTGGGGAGGGTGATTGAGCCACTGCCGTAGTTTACCTCCAGAGATGGGCTAGAAGTAGGCAGATGGCCATGGGCTCTCCAGCACAGGCCCCAGTGCTCTGTGCTCTCATGATGCTCTCATTCATTGCTCACCAGGGGTGCAGCAGAGAGGAACCACAGCTGCAAGGCTTTGGCAGCCTGCAATTAGCAGAGAGTCACAGCCACAGAACCAGGAACCCCCAAAGTCTCAGTCCAAGACAGACTGTGTCCACCAGCCACAGCTGCTGGTCACAACCCCAGAGCTGTGTCTACCATGAAGATGAGCCTTGCCTGGTTCTCAAGTTAAGGTGTGGAACTCCTACTCTGAAAGCAGCACCAAGCTCCCCCAGGATTTAGGGCTGCTGCCCACAGCACTGCATGGGCAGACCAAGGGGCTGCAGGCAGGAGCTGGCCCTGGCACAAAGCACAAAATCTCCTCACATTTTAGGGCTCCTGCAAAGAGTTACCCAAAGAGCCAGAGAAGAACTGCACCTCTGAGCCCCTGGGCACCCAAAGCTTCTCAACCATGAAGACCCTCCACAGAGCCTGGCCAAGTGCTGCCACCAAAGCCTGGCAGCTGGGGCAGGACCTTCCTCTTTCAGCAGAAGCTCTGCACAAATCCTTTCCACCTGTGTCATTCTCTAAACCATCCACAAAGTTCTCTGGCTCTTAGCTGGAGCTGGGCAAGCAGCTGCTGCTGAAAGGAGGACTGAGTGACAAGGATGAATCTGTGTCAGCAGCACCAGCAATGACCCCACAGGCAGCTTCCCTTTGGCTGCCCCCAGAGCTCATCAGCACCACCTCTGCTCCTGCAGCAGGTGACAATGGAGCAGGTTTCTCCATCACCCTTCAAGAGCATCTCCATGCTCAGTTCCAAGCAGGAACAACCTTTCCTCATCCCTCACTGCTCCAAACTCCTCTGGAATATCCCAGACAGGACTAAGAACCTGGCTGAAGCTGTCACTCCATCCACAGGAGCAGGCTCCTCCCAGACTACACCCTGATACCTAAGGAAGACCAAGGGCACCTGCACTTGGCTGCAGCTCACTCGTGGGCTCCTCTGCTCCTGCAATGCAAAGCTCCCGAGGCACAGAGAGAACTTTCACAACACTTGGCCTTTAAATCTGCAGTCAAAAATTAACAAGCTCCAGATTCCTGCAGGCTGTGGGCTCCAGATCTGCCAGGCTGCATTTACACTGACAGGAACTGGAGAGCTCCTGGAGAAGCACACTTTGAAATGGTGCTCCAGGGTACAGGGAGCAAAGGGACTAACAGAAAGGTCTGACTTTGCCCAGCTGGCTCTGCCAGCCTCCCTGAAACACCTGCTTCAGGTCTGCAAGCAAAGCCCCAAGGTGGACACCACAGGCAATTCAGTGGGTTAAAGGCAAACACTCCCAACACAGCTGGCATCTGGGGGCTCCTCTTCTGCTTGGATGGATTTTCCTCTCACTGAGCCACCCCCACTCCCACCTCAGCTATGCAAACAGCAAGGCACTGAGACAGAGCAGAGCCCCACAGGTGTGGGCTTCAGGGCTCCCAGGTGTGGACCACTGCCCTTCAGCAAGGCTCCATCCGTGCTGAGGGGCCCCACAAAGCAGCAGGGCTCATCTAAAATCAGCAACCTTCAACAAGCAATCCAGCTCCTGACAGCTCTGCTGCACCCAAGTTTCTCAGTCTCCACAGCCAAGGTCACTGACAGCAGCACTCTACACCGACAGCCCTGTGGATACTCATCCCATGGAGGGTCCTAGGACCCTTCCCTTGAGCACCTATGAGTTACTTCATCCATCCAAACACCACCAGGGACTCAACCCTGCAGGCTCCTGTTCACAACTTACCCTCCCTTTTCTCTTTACCTTGACTTTCCAAGAGGTCATGGCTCAAATTAAAACACATCACATTAACAAACCTCCAGAGTCCACAGGGAATTACCTGGGCAGCAGCAAACACCCAGGAAAAGGGTTGGCTGCACCTGGAGGAGTTGCCAGGAGCAGCAGCTGCTCCCCAGGACAGGTGGCTCAGAACACAAAGCAAACCAACAACAAAGCAAGGAGTTGCTTACAAGAAAGGTGAACTGAAGAGGCAGGACTAGACCTGACCACCCCAGCACAAGAGGACAGCAGTGCCAGGGATACTTTGATCTGCCCAGACATGCTGGCCCATGCCCAGCTCAGGCAGCACCCCCTTAGAGCTGCCATCCCATCTCTACTCGTCACCCTCCAGTTGGCACAGCCATCCACAGGAAGAAGGGGAGGATACAAGACCACACTCAGCCTGGCACAAGGAAGAGCCCAACGCCAGCCCCACATGGCCCAATAGCTCCAGGAAGGACTTTAGCCAGCAGATGCTGGCAGAGGAGGAAAGGCTCATCTTGACCCCCTCCTCAAGGGAAGGGGCTGCAGGACACCCTCCCAGACAAGGACAAGTTTCGTGTGAAGGCTTTAGCCAGGGAAAAGGGAGCAGGGCAGGCAGCAGGGCAGAGTCAGCCCTCAGGAAAGGGGAGAAGAAAGTGAGAAGAGGGCAGTGCCAGCTGTGGGAGGGGGAAAGAGAATTTAAAAGGCTAAAACTGGCAGGGTGGAAGGTACCAGCCAGAGGACGCAGGTGTGGAGAGGGCTAGAGGTAAAGAGGAGCTTGTTAGAGGGGGAGAGCAGGCAGAAGGGATGGGGAAGTGAGGGATGAGGAGCTGAGCAGGGGGATGGATAAAAGAGAGCTTCTTCAGAGGGATGAGGTCAGGCTGCTGGCAGAGAGGAGGGGAGCGTGCCTGGCAGGGAGATGGGCGGGGGGCATCTGGCACGGCCTGAGCTGGAGGTGACCCACAGCAAAGGGGGGG
>VWYK01090972.1:41497-62456 GCA_013399775.1 Semnornis frantzii | reverse complement strand
CAGTGTCCCCCGGCTTCATGGGGCAGGAGTCCTGAGGATCACAGAGGGGGGCCCCTGTCTGAATGGGACAGGCACCCCTAGAACATCCCAAGGAGGGACCCCCTGAACATGCCAAGGAAGGATGCCCTGGTGCATCCCAGACCAGACCCCCAGCATAAGCATCCCAAAGAGGGACCCCCATTGAGCAGCCCAAGGAGGGACCCTCTTGAGCATCCCAGAGTGAAACCCTCCTTGGACATCCCAAAGACAGACTCTTGAGCATCCTGGAGGGACCCCCTGCAGCATCCCAGTGCAGATTCTCCTCCACAGACACCCAGGGGCAGGGTGGGCACCACTCTCCCCATGACCTTGGGTCCCTGCAGAGGCCTGGCAGCAAGGGCAGGGGCACTTAGCCCCTCTGACCGTCCCACTGCCCAGGGGTGGGACTGTGGATGCTCTCCGGCTCCTCTCCATCCCTTTCTGGGACCAGGTTTGCTTTCCTGTCTTTGACACTTGGGCAGCAGCAGCAGCAGCGAGGCTGTGTCCGGTTTGTTTCACTGGTTCCTTTCTGACCCGCGGATGCCTTTTGTAACCTTGGAAGAGTCACTTTAACATCTCCCAGGGCTTCAGCCTCCCCTTCCTCCCCCTCTGCAGCAAACTGGGGTGGGCAGCTTGGGCAGCTGCCTCTGCTGCCAAGCATCCGGAGGGTTCCGGCAGTGAAGATAAAGCAGCATCAGGGACCAGAGGGCTGGGAAGAGTCACCCTGGTGCCATCCCTGGCTCTGGGAAGCGTTGCAGTGCTAAGGCAGGGCTTGTTGACAAAGTGTTTGCCAAACTTCTGCAGCTGGATCCATAGCAGGGGAATTGTCCCCAAAGTGCCTGACCTGCTGTCACCATTCCGTGCTCCTGCTGGCCCCGGCAGTGCAGAGGTCGAGCTGGCCCCTGGCCCATCCCGGGTGGCAGAGCCAAGAGGGCAGGTGACACCTTCCTGCCGTGGAGCAGGCGATAGGGTGGAGGGGGTGAGGGCAGCTTTGTGCTCCTTCACTGTGCTCCTCAGTGGCCATCAGCGCTTCCCTGCCGCTCACGGCAGCGCTCCGGCTGGAGCTCCGCTGCTTGCTGCTGGCAGTCTTGCTTCGGGAGCTTTTGGAAGTTGGTGCCTGGTGAAAACCATGCCCTGGCCTGGCCTGGAGGGGTCTAAGAAACCCTGCTCCAGCAGCTTAGATCCCCCCTGCCCTGCTTTTCCTAAAAATCCTCCCTCCCTTTCTCAGCCTGCCGTGAGCCTGCGTGGGCAGGAAGAGCCCCACGGCTACCACCCCTCCGCGGGGGGTTATTTACATCTAGGTGCAAACGCTTCAGACCTGGAGGCTTCCTGGTCTGGTCTGGGCAAGAGTGGAGCCAGATCCATGGGATTCCTCCCTTCCCAGCTCTGCCCAGGGCGGTTTATGGCACCTTTGGCTGGAAGGTGTCTCCACGTAGGAAAGGCAGCCTGAGAGTCTCGGGTCCCAGCGCTCCGTTAAGCGACCTCTGCTCGCCGCCTGCGGCTGTGGCAGCGCCTTTGCTGCCCTGCTGCTGGTTGCTGCCCTCCTGCCGTTGCTGCCCTGCTGCCGTTGCTGCCCTGCTGCCGGTTGCTGCCCTCCTGCCGTTGCTGCCCTCCTGCCGTTGCTGCCCTGCTGCCGGTTGCTGCCCTGCTGCCGGTTGCTGCCCTGCTGCCGTTGCTGCCCTCCCGCCTCGCAAAGAGTGATGAAAGCAGAAGTGTCTGCGGAAGCTGGTGGAGAAAAGGAGGAGCTACCGGCGCTGGCCTGCAGCCCTGCAGCCCTGCGCTGGGAAAGCGCCGCTGGAAAGCACCAGAATGGCCAGCGGGAAGCAGCTCCCCGAGGGCAGACGTGGTGGGGGACATGGGGGTGTCACTGCCCGCTGGCTGTGTCCCCCTCCTGCTGGCACACTCTGTCTTCTGGGGTGCTGCCTGAGGCTGGTCCTGCCACCCTTGTGCTGCAGGAAAAGTTATTTCTGGCGGTGAGCTGAGCCCCAGGCTCCTGCGCCGGGCGGGGATTATGCAAGGCTGCAGGGGGTGGTGTTAGGAGGAGCTGCCTTGGGCGTTTGGCAAAAGTCCTATGGAGGTGGCAGGTGCTCTGCAGAGTCCCAGGGGTGCCCAAGTCCATCCCTTAGGTTCCATTTTGTGATGTGATTCTACCCTCTGCCAGGGGCTTTGACAGCAGAGCGCTCTTGGGGCAGCCTTTCCCTTGGCCTCCTCTGCAAGGTGTGGAAGGGGACAGCAGTGCATGGGCAGCAGAGCATGGGCAGGTGGCTCCTGAGCTGCTGGTACAGCTGAGTGTGCAAGCTGCCTCTGTTCATGGCCTGCACAGACTGCTCAGTGCCTGAATCCCAGCCCCTGAGTCAGGGGACCTTGTTCAGCAGCAGCAGAGAGACATCTCCTTCACAGCTGGGCACCACTGCCTCAGTGCTTCCCCTCAGCACTCCCTGGGATGGCAGGATGAGGCTCTCAAAACTGGACAGGGCTTGGAGCATCCCCAGGTTCCATGTTGTGGGCTGTGTGTGACAGGTTGGCATCTCCTGACCTCCCTTCCCCAGCTGCAGATGCCCCTGCACTGGCTTGGGGCTGCTGAACTGGGAGTCTTCGAGCCCATGAGTGGTGCCTGAGTGTTGTGTGCTGGCATAGTGCACAGTGACCATGCAGAGGAGCTCAGAAGTGCTGACAGGGCTCATCTCTGGGCCAGGAGATGCAGCCTGACCCTTGTCCTGTTGCTCAGTGTCCACTCTTGATGCTGTAGATAACTCTGCAGGGTTAAATGAGTGCTGGGCTTGGCCCTTCCAGGTGATTCGTCCTCCCCAGCAGCTCTACCTGTGGCTGGGTTGGGGGAATCAAATGTGTGAGGGTTCAGATCCTGAAGAGGGAGTGGCTGACTGGGATGGGTTCCTTTCACCCAGCCTGTCCTGTGGGGAGTTCCTGCTTTACTGAGCCTGGCAGAGAAGGGCAACAATAGTGCTGGCTGCTTTACTCAGTGCTCACATAGTATTTTAAGAGCATGTAGGAGAGAAGGGGGTGAGAGATAGCTACAGCCATGGCTTCCAGAGCCCCTCCAGCCTCCTGCTGACCACATCTGGTGATGACTTCACTTTGCCAGTCCAAGTGGAGAAGCCTTCCTGGCTGAGAGTTGCAACCAGGCTTGGTCTCAACCTGCAGAAGTTCAGGGCTTCCTAAAAGGTGCAAAGCCCAGGCCCTCTGTGCCCATCTCTGAGCTTTGCAAGGATCTCACAGGGGTTTCCTTTGTGCTGTGCCCAGAGGAGGGGCAGGGAAGGGCTGGGAAGTTTCTCAGCACAAGAACCTGGTTTCCTGGCTCTGAGGCTTGACCTTTCCTCTCACATGGCTCCAGGAGACTTCAGGGGAATTCAGGTTCAGCTGTAAACATTTTTCCTTTTAGGGGAAAGGGAACAAGTGAGTCAGGAGTGTAAATAACAGACTGTGGTTACCAGGCAGGCCCTGTGATGGTGCTGGGGCCTGGGGTCAGAGCCTGGCAGCAAACCACCAGCTCCTGCCCACCCTGGAGCAGAGTTGGGCTAAGCTGTGTCTCCAAGGCACATATCAGCCCTGCCTTCCAAAGCACAAGAGCAGAGCAGTCTCATTTCCACCCTGACCTCCACCAGGGCATGTTCTGCCTGCCCATTCCTCCTTGCAGCTCAGGAGTGTCCTGGGTCCTTGATTTCTTCATGACCACTCTGGAGACTGCTGGGGAGGGTCCTCACGAGGCTCTGCTCCATGGCTGAGCTCCCACCCTGCTTTTCATGGGATGTGCTGGATTGGAAGGGACCTTAAAGCTCCTCCAGTCCCAACCCCTGCCATGGGCAGGGACACCTCCACCAGCCCAGGTTGCTCAAGGCCTCATCCAGCCTGGCCTTGAACACCTTCAGGGAGGGGGCATCGGCAGCCTCCCTGGGCAACCTGTGCCTGTGTCTGCCCAGCCTCACTCTAAAGAATTTCTTTCCTAATACTCCACTCTCAATCTACCCTCTCCCATCTCAAAGCCATTGTCCTTTGTCCTATCACTCCCATCCCTTGTCCAATGTCCCTCCCCAGCTCTCCTGGAACCCCTTCAGGTGCTGGAAGGCTTCCCTAAGGTCTCCCTGGAGCCTTCTCCTGCAGGCTGCACAGCCCCAGCTGTCTCAACCCGTCCCTTTAGGGGAGGTGCTCCAGCCTCTGATCATCTTTGTGGCCTCCTCTGGACCTCTCCAGCAGTTCCATGTCCCTTCTGTGCCCCCAGAGCTGGGTGCAGTGCTGCAGTGGGGTCTCACCAGGTGGGTGTCTCACTGGGTGTGCCAGACGCCTGCAGCAGTCCCTGAGTCACTGCTCTGCCTCCTCTTCCCTCCCTGCAGCTCTGGGTCAGGGCTGCTGCCTGGGGTGTCTCTGCAGGCTATCTGATGGCAGCCAGTTTCAAGTGGGCACTGGGAGAGCATCACCCTGGGGTGGCTGTAGGGTGGAAGGTGATCTGGGGAGAGCCTGTGCCAGGCCAGCAGAAAGGCAGCCCAGAGCTGTGGGCAGTGCTGTGTTAGGTGAGGACATGCTGCTGCTCTGGGGGTGATTTGGTGACATCCCAGCATGGTTTGTGTGGCATCCCAGTGCTGCTCCTGTGGCTGTGGTTGCCTTTGGCCAGTGCAGCCCATGCCCAGTGCTGCTGGTGTCTGGGGAGGAACAAGAATAAGGAAGTTCTGCTGCCTGTGTGCTGGTGATAGGAGCTGGGAGAAGAGCAAACTAGGGGGGGAGGGCCATAGGGATGTGGGGGTCGTGGAGGCTCTGGGCAGGGCTAAGTGGCTCCTGCACTCCCAGGAGCAGAATTGCCAGAGAAACCTTTCTAAAGGCTGGCAGCTGCTGCTTGGCAGCAGGATTTGGGTGCTAAAACACTGGAGTGCTAAATCCCTTGGGTGCTTTTCAAAGGCTTTCAGCAGCCCACATCCTCCTCTGGAACTGGGACATTTGGAGGGATCACCCCAGGGGACTGGCAGAGAGCTCTGAGGCAGGGACTGGAGGGTTTGGGCAAGGGATGGTGAGGAGAGATGGAAACCTGCTGGAGATGCAGGGGCTGGATTTTGAGAGGACAGAAACACCCTGGAGCAAAGCAGGCAGCCTGGGGACACTGGTGACACCTGTGAGGCTTGGGAAGGGGACAGCAAAGAAACATTTGAAGAGGTGTCCTTGCTCCAGCCCCCAGCTTGGTGTGGGGCCTGGCGTGTGGGATGGGTACTGGAGGTTATCCCTGTTCCCCTTCTGCCAGCTCAGGGTTGACTTTGGGGTGCCAGGGAGGCTTTGCTGGGGGCAGCAGAGCTTGGCTGTGGTGGGCAGGCTGCCAGTGGCTCCATGACACTCTTCTAGCTGTGTCCCTGAGGCTGGGTGATGAGGGGCAAAGGTTTGCCCTGAGCACTGCCCTGCTGGCATGCGGCAGCCCCAGCAGCTGCTGCTGTAGGTCTACTCACAGCCTTGGTGCTCCAAAATCTGGGCTGGCCAGCATCAGAGGGACCAGCAGAGCAGCAGGGAAGTGGTGGTGGTGCTGGTTTGACTTGGACCCAGTGCTGATGGCTTCTTGCTCAGGGTCTGCTTGGTGCTTCCTGCCCTGCGCACGCTGGGCACTCGCCTCCTGCCTGCACTTCAGGCCTTGCTTGGCTCTGCTCTGCCATCCTCTGCCAGCTGGGTGCTGACTGCTGCCTGGCTGCCTTGTCCTGCTGTGTTCCTTTGCTCTCTGCTGGGGCAGGAGAACACATGTGGGAAGCCCTGGAAGGAGCTCTGCAGGCAGGCATGCAGGCACGTGCTGCTGCCTGCTTGGCAGAGGACGTGAGGGCAGAGATAGATTGATGCAGGGAGAACAAATTGGGTGGTTTGGCAGCTTTCGTGGTGCCACCTTTGGTGGTGTGTCCTCCTTGGTGGTGTGTTGGTTTGGGTGTGGTGGCACCTCTGGTGGCACCTCTGGTGGCACATCACCCTTTGGCTGGGGGATCCTTCCCACATTGTGGGATGCATTGGACAGGGGCAGGAGTGACCCCAAGCTTGTTCGAAGCTGAGGAGATGTTTTGGGGTTCCTGACTGGGAAGTTGGAGAGCTCAAAGTGCTGCCTGCAATGGGAAGGGAACAGAAGGAGCTGCTTTGGGTTGCCCAGCAGTGAGTCACCAAGGGGCTTGGGCTCCAGCAAGTTGCAATGCAATGGACCCCAGGGGACAGCTCTTCTCTTCCTGCTAGAGAAATCCTCTCCTCTGTCTCTCTCAAGCCTTCTGCAGCTGGGTCATTGCAGGGCCTGCAGCTGGCCTGCATTTCACAGTCAGGATGTGATAAACCCAATGGGGAGGGAGCTGGGGGTGTCCAGTCTGGAGAAGGAGGCTGAGGGAGACCTCATTGTCCTCTGCAGCTGCCTGGGAGGCTGAAGCCAGGTGGGGTTGGTCTCCCTAGTATCAGCTGATAAGATGAGAGGAAATGACCTGGAATTATGCCAGAGGAGGGTTAAGTTGGACATGAGGAACAATTTCTTTGCTGCCAGAGTGGCCAGGGATTGGCACAGGCTGCCCAGGGGGGTGGTGAACTGCCCATCCCTGGAGGTGTTCAAGAAACCTGTGGCCATGGCACTCAGGGCCATGGTTTGGTGGCTGTGGTGGGGTTGGGGGGAAGGTTGGGTCTGATGATCTCAGAGGGCTTCTCCAACCCAAACAATGCCATGAAGCTATGACTTGGGGAGCAGGGCAGCTTCCCACCCAATGCTGGAGGCTCCTGGCATCACAGCTGTGCCAAGTGAAGGCCTCTAAGCAGAGGAGCTGCTGCAGCCCAGCCCTGCTACTGCCTCAGTTTCCCCTGGGAGCACTTTCCCACAGCAGCCTTGGTCCCTGGGGTGCAGTTTGCACCAAATGAGCTCCTCTGCAGTCTGTTGAGTGCCACAGAGAGGCTGAGAGTGTCTGCTCCAGGAAGGCTTCTGCCAGCTCAGCTGGGTGTGAACCAGCATCACAGCATGGTGGGGGCTGGAAGGGACCTCTGGAGATCATCCAGCTCAGCCCCCTGCCAGAGCAGGTTGCGCAGGATGGCATCAAGGCAGGTTTTGAATGGCTCCAGAGGAGCCTCCAGTACCTCTCTGGGCAGCCTGCTCCAGGGCTCTGCCACCTTCAAAGTAAAGAAGTTCCTCCTGAGGCTTGGGTGGAACCTCCTGGGTTCAGGTTTGTGCCCATTAGCCCTTGTCCTGGCACCGTGCACCGCTGGGAGGAGTCTCCATCGCCTGCATCCCAGCGCAGGGAGGGTGCTGGGGAGCTGGGATGGGGGCTGCTGGGGACAGATTTGCATCCCCTGGGTCTCAGCAGCCTGGTGGTTGGCTGAGGGCTTGCTGCACGTTCTGATGGCTCTGGGAAGAGGCCAAGGAGCTGCCTGCTGCTGCTGGCTCTGGGCTCCTGTGCTGGAGTGGTGCTGCTGTGCCTGTGCCTGCAGAGCCCGGCAGGGATCAGAGCTGATTGCAGCTCCCCCTGCCCTCCCCAGGCAGTGATCAGAGCTGATTGCAGCCCCCATTGCCCTCCCCAGGCAGTGATCAGAGCTGATTGCAGCCCCCACTACCCTCCCCGGGCAGCCCAACAGGTTGTTTCCTGAAGAGCTTTTGTTTGCCTTCCCATAGGAAATCTTCCCTTCCTGGGAAGGGCAACTGGCACTGCTCTGTCCAGGCAATTTGTGCTCACCTCGGCCTGGCTCAGCTTTAACTTTTCCCAAGGCTTTGGCAGCCAGCAGGAGCCCTGTGCTCGGTGCTGTGGTTGAGGACATGGAGCTGGGAGAGTGACTGGAGCCTGGCTCTGGGTGACCAAATGCTCCACACCACCTCGAGTGCCTCCTGCTCCAGAGCACTTCAGTGTCTGGGCAGGGAAGCTTGGGAAGGGTCTGGAGAGCAGGGCTGGGGAGGAGCAGCTGAGGGAACTGGGAGGGTTCAGCCTGGGGAGGAGGAGGCTGAGGGAGACCTCATTGCTCTCTGCAAGGTCTCTGAAAGGCTTCTGGAGTTTGGGCTCTGCTCCCAAGGAACAAGTGAGAGGAGGAGAGGTCTGAAATTGCACCAGGGGAGGCTTAGGAACAATCTCTTCACTGACAAAGTGTTCAGGGATTGGCACAGGCTGCCCAGGGAGGTGGTGGAGTCCCCATCCCTGGAGGTGTTTAAGCAACCTCCAGCCATGGCACTGGGGCCATGGTTTGGTGCCCATGGTGGTGCTGGGCTGATGGTTAGATCTGATGATCTCAGGCTGGTGAGGGCTGGGCTGGCCCTGCCTTGGAAACACCCTGTGAGGAGCATGCCCAAGGGCTTCAAAGAGGTTTGCTGTGGCTTGGGAGTGTCCTTGTGAGGTGCCCACTAGAGGAGTGTGGTCACCAAGGCAGGGACTGGGGCTCCTGGAGCCACAGCAGGCCTGTGGCAGCCAGCCTGGCACGCAGCCCCCAGCCCAGGTCTCTTCTGCAGGAGCACTCTGGGCTCTGCAGCACCTCCTCATGGGGCAGCTCTGGGGCTGGAGGGGGATGCTCTGCTCACAGCTGTGCACAGCTGGATCTGGAAGAGGTTTTTTCACCATGTGGTGGGACCAAACTTGGAGCTTCCCAAGCCTTCATGGCTTGTTCCAGCAGCATCTCCAGCAGGTCCATGTTTTCCTCCCAGTTTGCAGTGCTGGAGCTGGGGGGTGGCAGTGCAGGCTGTGGGCTCCTCAGGCTGGCAGGGAGCTCTTTCCTGCTCCCTGCTCTCCCTGCAGAGTGTCCTTGGCTTTGCTTCTGATGGGGAGGAGAAGCAGCATCTAAAGGCAGGACTGGCTGTGGGGAGCTGCTGGCTTCTGGCTGCAGCTCCCTTGCCCTGCACCAGGGCACTTGGGCAAGTCCATTTAATGTCTTTTGTCTCTCATTTCCCTCTCGCAGCTGCGAGGAAATTAAAACATCTCTGTGAAAGACTCCCAATTGATCTGTTAATTTCTGAGTGCTTTGAGATAAGTGAGGCTGGGAGCCGCCGAGGATTGGCTTTCCTGTACTGGAGAGGAGCTCCAGGCACTGCTGTCCCCACACCTCGGTGCTTTGTGGGCCCTTTCTCCTCCCAGCAGCTCGATCTTCTGCTCCCTGTCCTCCCCAGAGTGTCCATCAGCACCTCCCAACCCAGCCAAGGTGCTACTGGCTGGGGTCCATCCCAGGAGGATGTTTGCCCCAAAAGGTGCTCTTGTGTTGGGCACTTCTCCAGGGTGTTCCCTTGGGGCCATGTGGATGAAAAGCTCTGCTGAGAACCCCCCTGCAGTGCTGGGGCAGCTCTGGAGTCCTCAGCACAGCGCAGACAGGGACCTGCTGAAGTGGGGCCAGAGGAGACCACAGCAGTGCTGACAGGATGGGAGCCCCTGCTGGGAGGCCAGGCTGAGAGAGTTGGGGGTGGCCAGCTTGGAGGAGAGAAAAGGCTTCAGGGAGAGCTTCTGGTGGCCTCTCAGGACTTAAGGGGACAACCAGAAAGCTGGGGACAGACTTTTGAGCCCTACCTGTTGGTCCAGGACACAGGCTGATGCCAGTGAGTCTGCAACTGAACCAGGGGTGGCTGAGTCAGGGAGACAGTGACTGCTGCTGCTGCTCTGCTGCTGCTGCTCTGCTGCTGCTGCTCTGCTGCTGCTGTTGCTCCTGCTGCTTCTCTGCTGCTGCTGCCTCTGTTCTGGGGGAGATTTTCCTGGATAAGGATTTCCTCTCAATGTGGCTCTTGCAGTGGCTGTCCCAGGTCAGAGCCAGCCCTGCTGGGAGGCTCTGGATGTGCAGGCTGGTTCCTAAACCCAGGCCTAACCTAAACCTAGACCTAAGACAGGTGAAAGTACAGGCCAGGAGCAGAGCAGGATGAGTCACACTGATGGACACCAGCACCACAACTACACTTTGCTGCAGGCTGCTGCACACAGCCCAGCAGAGCCAACAGCTTCGTTTGAGTTGATTCATCAGTTGGTGTAGCTGTCAGAGTTGGAGGGGGCAGCACAGGCAGTGCCTGGGCTGTTGCTGGCTGCCCTCCTGCCCAGTGCTGCTGGGTGAGGGCAGCAGGGTTTAGCTGGGAGGAGTTGCTGCTGTGGTTGCAGTGTGGGCATTTGCTGCCTGCTCTGCAGAGCTGCAGGGAACCGCAGGTGCTGGGTCATGAGAAGGTCTTGGTGGAATTCTCTGAGCTGTCCCAAGGAACAGAGGGGGACTAAACCCCTCTGGGTGGAGCAAACTGTAAACCAAGAAGCAGCCCAGAGAGGTGGGAGCTGCCCCACCCCTGGCACCATTGCGGGTCAGGGTGTTTGGGGTTCCGAGCAGCCTGCTGTGGTTGGCATGTCCCTGCTGGCTGCAGGGGGCTTAAAGCTTTGTGCTGCTTCCAGGAGCAGTTGGTGCTGAGCCCGGCTGGGGCCCCAGGGCAGGGATCTCAGCTTGTTATCGTGGAGGCTCTGCTGTGCAAGCAGCCTGCCGGGTCCTGCGTGCAGCTTCTGCAGGGGCACACCCAAGTGCCGCCTGTACCCAGGCTGCCCGCAGGTGATCTGCAGCAGCCCTGCGTGCCCAGGGGGCCTTCTGTCCTGCTCCTGCTCTGCAGCTCTGCAGCCATCGAGGTCCTGTGATAGCTGCCTTCCTCTTGGCTGCAGCTCGGCATCCTCCTCCTCCTCTGTGCCCTTCCAGCAGGGCTCTGGGCAGAGCAGATGAGATTTCTCTTGCCAAGGGGAGGGTTTTGTTGCTGGAGAGGCTGTCAGGGCAGGTAGGGAGCTGAGCTCATCTGCATGCAGCTCCCGAGTCCAGCTGCTGCCAGGATGTGGGGATGCCTTTGGTTGTGTTCTGCAGGCTCTGCTTATCTTCTGGGGACGTTTTTGTGCCTCCACATCCAGCGCTGCAGGGAAGGCACAGCCTGAGGGGCTCCTGCTAGTGCCAGCACTGTCCTGGGCTGTTTCTCTGCTGATTCTGCCCATGTCTGGGAGGGGGCTGCATTGATGTGGTGTGAAGCTGGGCACCCCTGCATCCCTTTGAAGCCAGGCAATGCCTGGTAGAGCCCTTGGCAGAGCCTGGCAGCCCCAGAGGGCTCTCTGCTCATCCCCTTCTGGGATGTGGGCTCTGCTCCCTGAAGGTTATCAGGGGACAGTGAGATCTGGGAGAGGCAAGCCTGTGCCTGCTCCCTCCAGTGCCTTGCAGTGCAGGGGATCTGAACTCGTCTCTCCTCCCTGGGCAGGATTTATTCAGGAGCTGGTGGTGGGAGCTGGCTGCAGACTGCAGATGCTGCAGGAAGCTGCTGCAGGAGGGCAGTGGTCAGAGTGCAGCTCTGCTGCAGGCATCACGGGGCCAGAGATGTGCAGTAGCCCTTGGCCTCGGGGGGTGGAAGCTCTTCAGTGGTGCTGCACCAGCAGGACCTGCTTTTTGCAGGCTGTGCTGTGAGAGCTCCCCCAGGGCAGCCTGCAGGAGTCCCTGCGAGCTCTGCAGTGGAGTCCCCGTGGCTGGCGCTGGCTGGCAAGGCTGCGGCAGGGTTGGTGCCCGCTGGTACCCGACAGGGTCTGCTTTTGTGCTGTGCCTCGCAGCTCTTGACTCACTGCTGGGCTGGCCTGGTGCTAGCAGTGCTCTTATCTCCTGCCAGGCAGGCAGGGTCCAGGCAGGTCACCTTCTGCTGCCCGACCGTAGGCGTCGGTGCCGCCTGGCGATGGAGCCGGCTGGGGGCTGCCCTGGGCACCTCTCACTCCCCTGTGGCAGCCACCCCCATCTGCCCCCACTTTGTTTGCAGGGTTAGGGAGGAGAGGGAGAACAAGAGGTGACTCAGTGCTGCAGGGAGAGACCTGGCTGCTTGAGCAAGGGCTTGGGGAGTGGGACAGGAGCATCAGGAGAACACAAACCCCTGCCTTTGGCATCTGGCAGCGGGTCCTGGAGGCTGAGGCTGGTGGTGATGTGACTCGTGGGCACATTGTGCACAGCCCAGCTTGGACTTGTCTGGGACTTGGTGCAGACACAACTGGGCTGTGCTGGGCACCTTGCTTTGTGGAATCATAGAACTGTTTGGTTGGAAAAGACCTGCAAGATCATCCAGGCCAACCACGGACCCAACACGCTGAGTGGGCAGGAGGTCCTGTGGGGAGCTGGGCACAGCTCAGGGCTTTGCCTCCCTGCCTGCCTGTGTCCCATGGGCTGTGCCCTGCTTAAAGCAGGCAGAATGGTTGTGCTTGGTCCTTGCTTCTCACAGCTCAGCAGTGGCTGGAGGCTGCTGCACAGTGCTGGGTGGGTTTTAACCTGGGTTCTTCACATGGGGCTGGGCACAGCTCTCTGCCCAGCAGTGGCTGGGGTCAGAGCCCAGGCTGATGTCCTCCTTTTCCCACCCCCTCCCCCAGGCTGCTTTTGCACACCAAGCCCAGGCTGAGGCTTCCTGCCCCCAGTATAGTATCTGCGTGCAATGCCTGAGTCACAGAGCAGGATAAATTAATTAACTTCCTGCTTCTTGGCTTTTCTTTGTAATTAGCAACAGGAACATAATGAGGCTTGAAAAAAAAAAACATTTGGTTTGATCTGGGGGAAGTTGCTGTGCCGAGGAGCTCTTTCTGTACCTGTGATGTGACAAACAGTTCAGATTCTCAGCAGGGAACATCATTCTTGGGGGGGGGGCAATCAAAGTTTGTCCATTCTGGGCACTGAGGCCTTTGGATACTGCTCTGCAAGCTTGTCCCAACCAACTCAAATCACTGAGTCCAGCCCGAGGGGCTGCAGGAGAGCACTCAGGAGGCCTGGACCTGCACTGAAACCCTGCCCCGTGGTGAGGCAGAGGAGGGCTTGGCAGTGGCAGAGCTGCTGGAGCGAGTTGTGCTTTGCCCTGGTGTGAGGCTGAAAGCTGAGGGCAGCGCTGGCACAGCCCGGGAGGTGCAGTGGCTGTAATTTAAGCAGCATGGATCTGCCCCCTCCCCTTGCAGGGTGCCACCAGCTGTGCCTTCACTATTTTTAGCTGGAAATCATCACCTGCTCAGTTTCTTTCTAGCAAGTTCAGTTCTCAGCTCCTTCTTTTGAGACCTCCCAAGTGCCTCTGGGAGCTATGCCAGCTGTGGGCAGCTCTCCCTCCATGCCCTTCCCGAGCTCCTCACTCCCTGGTTTTGCAGGCAGCTCCCTGGATCCAGCTCCATTCCCAGGGAGGCTGCACGGCAGGGCTGAGCCATCCCAGGCTGAGCCATCCCACATGGCCTGTGCTGGAGGCCAGCAGCAGCAGCAGCTGAGCCTTGGCTGAGCTTTGGACAAGCGCAGCTGTGGCTGAGGCATGCACAGGGCAGGGATCAATCCAGGCCTTTTCTGGGAGAGAGGGGGATAAAGGGAGGGAATTTTGGCTAAAATCTGGGAGCTTGTGATGAATTTTTCCCCAGGGCCTGATTGCAAAACATTCTGTCCCTGTGTCACATCCTGCCAAGGGCTGAGCCTCACAGCCTCAGCCTTCTGCCACCCCAAAATCCAGAATGTGAAGCCAGCTTAGGGTGGGCTTGGTGCTTTGCACCCTGGGTGCACCCTGAAGCCCACTCCCAAGCCTTCCTCCCTGCTCTGCTGCTGTTTCTAAGTGGAAGAAGATGAGGAAGGTGGTGGGTAATGGCTTTGCAGGTGACCAGTCCCATGGCTGATGACACATCAGTGACTTTAGGGCTCACCCAGCACCATGTCCCTGTGCCAGGGCTCTCCATGATGCCCAGTGGAGTGTCTGCACCTTCCTGCATCCCTCACTGGGGGGTTTGCTGCTGCCTTTCTGTGTGGCCCACCCAGACCCTGCCACCCTGGTGTCCTAGAGGGTTAAAGTGGCCTTTGGAGGGGCCCTGGTGCTGCTGAGACAGAGTCTCCTGCGGTACTCTCTGCAGTGTCCTTCAGAAGGGCAGCACTTCTGAGCATGCCTGCACCCCTCACCCCTGCTGCCTGACCCTCTGCCTTTTCCTGGGGCTCCTCCAGCACTGCAGCACCCTCCACACCCAAACCACATGGTCCTACCCTGCAGCCCAAACCAGCACCCATGGGTCCTTGGGGCTGCAGCAAGCATCTCCCAGGAGGCTTCACCACCTCCTCACGCAGACCAAGCCCTCCTCTGCCTCCCCTCACTGAGCCCCTGGCTAACAGCTCTGGCATCTCTGCCCACTGCAGCCCCTGGGGAGCTCTGGAGCCTGCAGGGGGGGCTGCTGCTGCAGCCGTGCTCCTTTCTTGGGCACTCTCCTGGCAGCAGCCTGCGTTTCCCCTGCCTTTCCCCTGGCATTCCCACCAGGATGCCCTGCGTGGGCGCTCGGGAGCTGGGCTGCAGCCGCAGGAGCATCCTGCTTAACCCTGAGCCTGCCGAGCCCTTGGTGCTGCCTCTCCTCCCTGCCTACCCAGCTGCAGCACCAGCCAAGAGGGTTTGCTTCCCTCCTCCTCCATCCTCCTTCTCCTCCTGTGACAGGAGGGGACATTAATCACAGAATGCACTGGGCTGGAAGGGACCCTTGAAGGTCATTTTGTCCAACCCCCTCGCAGTGAGCAGGGGCAGCTCCGACTGGAGCAGATTCCTAAGGGCACCATCAGGTTTGACCTTGAATGTCTCCAGGGATGAGGCCTCTGGCACGTCTCTGGGCAATCCCAACCTGCAGCTTGGGGAACAGGTGGCAGCTGATGGCATTCCCAGCTGTGGGGGCATCACATCTCCACAGATTTTAAAGCACTCCAGGGGTGGGGACTCCACCACCGCCCTGGGCAGCCTGTTCCAGGGCTTGGCAACCCTTTTGGGGAACAAATTGTTCCTTCTGTCCAACCTGGCAGAAGCTGAGGCCATTTCCTCCTGTCCTAGTGCTTGTCCCCTTGGGATAGAGACTGACCCCAACCTCTCTCCAGCCTCTCCTTGCGGTAGATTTGTGTCACCAGAGCCACCTCAAGAGCTGCTCTTGGTTTGAGTGCTGCAAATCCTCCCCTTTGGGCCCTGGCAGAGGATTCCCAAATGGCTGTGGGCATGGAGATCACCTCTGCTCCAGCTGCAGTGCAGGAATCATCTCCTCAGGAGCTGTGGGACCTGGCTGGGCTTGGCAGCAGCACTGCCCAGGACAAGGATGTTGGGGCTGGGCTGGGTGCCCACCACCTTCCCTCCCTGCCCCAACTCTCTGCATCTCTTCAGGCTCTTCCTGCCTGGGCTGAGGGTGGAAGCAGATGAGATGTGGTAGAGTTTGGAGCCATTAGGCAGGGAAGGAGCAGATGCTGCTGGATGGAGCTTACATAATGCCAGGCTCAGCATCCAGCCTAACCCAGATAGAGCCCAGGAAGGAGGCAGCCACACGTGGGTCAGAGCCTCTCCCAGTCTGTTGGGTTGGGAGTAAATATTTACATGACTGCAGCCACCAGCAGCCAGGGCCCTGGAAAAGCAGCCCAGATCCTGCTTGCTAGGGTGGGGATGGATCTGGAGGAGCTTGAATCCTGGGGTCAGCTGTGGGCCACTCACTCCAAGAAGCACAGGGAGGGGCTAGAGCAGGGCCAGAGAAGGGGAATGAAACTGGGGAAGGGTCTGGAGAACACGGTTGGGGAAGAGAAGCTGAGGGAGCTGGGGCGAGGGTTGAGGCTGGAGAAGAAGAGGCTGATGGAGACCTCATTGCTCTCTGCAGCTCCCTGAAAGGAGGCTGCAGCCATGTGGGGGTGGGCTCTGCTCCCAAGGAACAAGTGACAGGAGAGGAAATGGCCTCAGGTTGCTCCAGGGGAGGTTCAGGTTGGCCACGAGGAACAATTTCTGCCCCTCGAGGGTTGTCAAGGGCTGGCCCAGGCTGCCCAGGGCAGAGTTTCTCTTTTCCCCCTTTCTGTGGAGGCCGTGGGGGGTGTGGATGGTAGAAGCTTCTTGCAGCCTTGGGGGCTGGGCTGGATGCCTCTCCTGGCGAGGTTTCAGAGAAGTGGGCAGACCCCCATGGGGGAGGCTGCTCCCTGTGCCTGGCACGTCCCTGCCTCTGCCGCAGCTGTGGTGCTGCCTCCTGCCCTTCACCGCTTGTGTGCCCAGGGGGTGCTGGCAGCGCCGTGCCCACAGCCTCGTCTGCCTGCTGCAGCTGCTGCCTCTCCAGCACTGCTCCTCCTTCCTTGAGGAAGTGCATCCCAAGCAGCCTGAGCTGACAGGGAGACCTCTCAGATCCCAGCTCCTGCCTCTCAACTGAGGCAAGAAGCTGTTGCTGCTTGCCAGAGGAAAATGAAGGAGCATTTGGGGTCTTTCTGTTCCCTCCTCTACCTCCTGGCTGGTCCTGGAGGAGGATTTGCAGGTTCCACTGCAGAAGGTGATGTCCTCCATTGCAGCTGAGGACAGGCAGGTGACAGCAGTAGGTACCTGGGCAGGCAAGTGGCACAGAGACCTGCTGGGCAGGGAACCTCCTGCGCAGAGCAGGAGTGGCACAGAGCAGCTGGGAACAGGAGCCTGGGGCTGTGGTGGTGCTGGAGTTGGCTTGGAGGTCTTTTACCATCCAAACAATTCCCTGATTCTGTGATTGATCCATTGTGTGACTCTGGGACCTGAGGCCCAGCCTGCTTCTGGGGGCCTTGCAGGTGGCCATGGCCATGGCTGCCTCAGTGCCCATCCTCAGGGAGGGCTCCTGGCAGCAGCCTCTTGTTCCTTCTTGTCCCTTCTTAGCTATGTCCCTGCAGCACCTTCCCTGCGGTGGTGTGGGGGCAGCAGGGCTGAGCTGGCACCGTGGCACAGCAGTGGGCACTGTGGGATCAGTGGGGGGGCTGCCTTGGTGCTGAGCAGCTCCAGATCATCAGCAGAGTGCTGGCTTATTAGGAGGGGTAGGGGGGTGGGGGGGGTTAATCTGCTGTGAAACGCTGTGCAGATGGCAGAGCTGCCAGCCAGAAGGACCAGGGGATGCCAAGGCAGGGCTCCTGGTTTTGATGCATGTCCCTTGCCAGGAAACAAATCTGCCTCGCTCCAAACAGCGTTGAGGAGACCTGGGAGAGGAGCCAGGGAGCCCAGAACCCCCCAGTGGGCATTGCTACGTTGGCTGCACTGCTGCTTTGGCTGGCATCGTGCTGCCTGCCCAGCTGGCAGATGCCCACCTTGCCTGGGCTATGGGGGGCTTGTTGAGTGGGTGGGATCCCAAGGAGTCATCAGAACCCTGTGTTGGGTGTTGTGCTGTGATGTCAAAGGGAAAATGAAGGTCCCTGCTGCTGTGCACCCCAAGGCAGCTGGAGCAGGACTGGGGAGGAGCAGCTGAGGGGGGTGGGGAAGAGGAGGAAGAGGCTGATGGAGACCTCACTGCTCTCTGCAGCTCCCTGAGAGGAGCCTGCAGCCAGCTGGGGATTGGGCTCTGGTCCCAAGGAACAAAGGACAGAATGAGAAGAAATGGTCTCAGGCTGCACCAGGAGAGGTTTGGGTTGGCCACAAGAAATCATTTCTGCCCCTTGAGGGTTGTCAAGGCCTGGCTCAGGCTGCCCAGGGCGGTGGTGGAGTCCCCACCCCTGGAGGTGTTCAAAAACCTGTGGCCATGGCACTCTGGGATGTGGCTTGATGGTGCTGATGGTTGGGTTGGTTGTGCCTAGCAGTGTTCTCCAGCTGCAGTGGTCCTGTGAGCAGCCCTGCACCATGTGGCAGATTTTCTGCCCTGCTCCATGCCCAGGAGCAGCTCTGCCTGCAACCTCCCTGCTCACTCCTGAAGCAGCAGAAGGGCATTAAGGAGCCCTCCAGTTCCACTCTCACTCATCCTGAGCAGAAGCTGTCCTCCCTGTCCTCTGCATCAAGGACACCCAGGCACAGGCACTGCCAACCCCTGGCACACTGAGTGAGCTGGCACCCGAGTGGGAAGGCTGCTGTCTGACAGCAGGGAAGTGCCAGTGCCCACGTGTTGTGATGGGAAGAGCTGGAGCCAGGAGCAGCCTGGGAGGACTGCTTGTGCTGCAGGCAGCTGGCCTGGGGGCCAGTGGCAGGGGGGGGCCCTGAGTGACCTCACGGTCCCCAGAGGGTGGCTGCTGTCCCCCTCGCTGTTATTTCTGCCCTGAGGCCAAGCAGTGCCAGGCTGTGTGGGTCTGGAGGACCTGCAGTGTCCACCTCACAGCTTGGGACCGTTGGGGAGATGGGGGCTAGGAGGGGAAACTGAGGCACACAAAGAATAAATGGCCCCAGAAAGGCCAAGGAGGGCTGGGAAGCAGTGCCCAGCCCCACAGCAGTGCCCTGCAGAGAGCATCCTGTGTCCTCCCAGCCAAGCTGTGTCTCTCTGTCTGCCCCCAGGCTTCCACGTGATCCCCTCGGTGTCCAGCATCGTCCCTGAGAGCTGCCTGCTCATCGTGGTTGGCCTCTTGGTCGGAGGCCTCATCAAGGGCGTGGGCGAGGAGCCTCCCATCCTCAAGTCGAACATCTTCTTCCTCTTCCTGCTGCCCCCCATCATCCTGGACGCAGGCTACTTCCTACCCCTGCGCCAGTTCACGGAGAACCTGGGCACCATCCTCATCTTCGCCGTGGTGGGCACGCTCTGGAACGCCTTCTTCCTGGGGGGGCTGATGTACGCCGTGTGCCAGCTGAGCGGCCCCAACCTCAACCACATCGGCCTGCTGGCCAACCTGCTCTTCGGCAGCATCATCTCTGCCGTGGACCCGGTGGCCGTGCTGGCAGTCTTCGAGGAGATCCACATCAATGAGCTGCTGCACATCCTGGTCTTCGGAGAGTCCCTGCTCAACGACGCCGTCACCGTCGTAAGTGCCCGCCCGGGCTCGGCCGAGGGCAGGGCGTTTGCCTGGCTGCAGCGTCTCCAGGCTGGCACTGCAACAGGCTGCCCAGGGAGGTGGTGGAGTCCCCGGTGCCTGAAAGTGTTCCAGCAACCGGCAGCCATGGTTTGGTGGCTGTGGTGGTGCTGGGCTGGTTGGACTGGATGGTCTCAGAGGGCTTCTCCCAACACTGATGATTCTGTGTCCTGTCCTTGGAGATCCCTGAGCAGAGCTCCTGCCCTGCACACCTTCAGCACCAGGATTGAGGGCAGCCATCAGGCTCCTCTGCTGCAGGCTCCCTCAGCCTGGCCTCACAGGGAGGTGCTCACTGCCTGCAGCAGCTCTGTGCCTCTCTGCTGGGCTCTCTCAAGCAGTTGCCTGAGGTCATTCTGGAGCTGAGGAGCCCAGAACTGGACACAATAATCCAGACATGGCCTCAGCAGGGCAGAGGAGAGGGGGAGGAGAACCTCCCGCAGCCTGCTCACCACAGCCCTTCCAGTACACCCCAGGACACAGAACTGAGGTCACCCCTTCAGCTGAAGTGTCCCAGCTCAGCTCCATGCCCAGCACCAGCTCTGCCTGCAACCTCCCTGCTCGCTCCTGAAGCAGCAGGAGGGCATTAAGGAGCTGACTGAATTGTCCCAGCTCAGCTCCCTCAACCTGCAGCCTGGAGGCCAGAGACCATCTCCTGCCCACAGAGCAGTTCAAACCCTGCTCTGCCTTCTCCTTCCCCAGGTCCTCTACCACCTCTTTGAGGAGTTTGCCAACTTCGAGCAGGTGACCATCATCGACATCATCCTCGGCTTCCTCAGCTTCTTCGTGGTGTCCCTGGGCGGCGTCTTCGTGGGCGTCATCTACGGCGTCATCGCCGCCTTCACCTCGCGCTTCACCTCCCACATCCGCGTCATCGAGCCGCTCTTCGTCTTCCTCTACAGCTACATGGCCTACCTGTCTGCAGAGCTCTTCCACCTCTCGGGCATCATGGCGTGAGTGGGGCCCTCCCGTCCCCAGCACCGCGGGCACCATGCCCTCTGGCTGGCCCCGTGTAGCCCGGGGAGGGCCGGAGGTGCGCTTGGGCTGGGCTGTGCAGAGAGGAAGATGAGGGATGTGGCTCTCTGGAGTTGTCCCACACGTCCTGGGGCACTGCCAGCTCCATTGCCTGTTCTCTTGGGCACGCAGCACTCAAGATGAGGTGGGTTGGTGCTGCTTGGCTCGCTGCTGCCCTGCCAGGGGCAAGGAGAAATCTCCTGGTGCCTTCTGCTCTGGTGGTGGGGTTGGACTCGATGCTCTGTAGAGGTCCCTTCCAACCCTTAGCACACTGTGATTCTCTGGAGGCCTTCAGCAGTGCCTCCTCATCCCTGTCCTGCCCTGGGGTTGGTGTAAGTGCACAAGGTGCTGCTGTAGAGCCAGGGGTTGGGGCTGTGCCCTTGTGCCCATGGCTGCTGAGCACCCCAACCTGGTCCCTTAGGCTGATTGCCTCCGGCGTGGTCATGCGGCCCTATGTGGAGGCCAACATCTCCCACAAGTCCCACACCACCATCAAGTACTTCCTCAAGATGTGGAGCAGCGTCAGTGAGACTCTCATCTTCATCTTCCTGGGCGTTTCCACTGTGGCTGGGCACCACTACTGGAACTGGACCTTTGTCATCAGCACCCTGCTCTTCTGCCTCATCGCCAGGGTTCTAGGTGAGGTGCCAGTCTGGTGGCAAAGCCCCAGGGTGATGGGCACCCTGAGTGATGGGCACCTCTCAGAGCCTTGAGGCCTAAGTTTGCCTCTCTGGAGAGGCTGGAGTTGGCTGGGCAGCACTGGTGCAGCACAGCTGCTGGCTGGCATTGTGGGGGGATGGGGTCGAGGCCACGTTTCTGCTAGACCTGGGGTTGAGCGGATGAGTGGGACAGGACTCACCTGCACCCACAGCCAGGAGGAGTGGAGCTGTGCTGCCAGGAGAGGTCTCTTTGGGGCTGGAGGGTGCCCT
The DNA here is from genome assembly GCA_013399775.1 of Semnornis frantzii. NCBI lineage: Eukaryota > Metazoa > Chordata > Aves > Piciformes > Ramphastidae > Semnornis > Semnornis frantzii. Next base: position 41,853 of record VWYK01090972.1, on the reverse strand, counting down.
TCAGCACCTGCTCACTCCGGGGCCCTGCCCTGCTGCCAGGTGTCCTGGTCCTCACCTGGTTCATCAACAAGTTCCGGATCGTGAAGCTGACGCCCAAGGACCAGTTCATCATTGCCTACGGCGGCCTGCGGGGGGCCATCGCCTTCTCGCTTGGCTACCTGCTGGACTACAAACACTTCGACATGAGGGACATGTTCCTCACTGCCATCATCACCGTCATCTTCTTCACCGTCTTCGTGCAGGTCGGTGCGGGCAGTGCCCCCGGGGCAGGCTCAGAGGGGGCAGGGCTTGCTGAATGACCTGCGTCTGTGTGTGCGGAGTGAGGAGCACGGCCCCAGCCCCCCCAGCAGCCCCCA
>VWYK01090972.1:23839-37089 GCA_013399775.1 Semnornis frantzii | reverse complement strand
CCCCAGAACCTTTCATCCCCAAGGGCCAATACCAGCTGGTGGCCGGAGCCTCCCCCTCCACGGCTTCTCTCTCTCCATTCGTTCTCTCTTTGCTCTCCTTTTTTGTTTCCTCTGTCACTCCACTCTGGATTCAGGAAGGGGAGACTGCCCTGGATGGGTTGGGATCTCCAGGACAGTTCTGCCCAGCAAGCCCTGGGCTGGCCCCGAGGAGCAGGGAAGGAGCCCCCAGGACTCGCCAGGCTCCGTGACCTGGGGGTGAAGGACGATCGAGCTCCCGGGAATGGGACCTGCAGGTGCCTCACAGCCCCGTGGGGGCTTTCCTAGAGGCTGCCCACTCAGGACTTGCAAGTGTCTTCTCGGGGTGGCTTTGGCTGCCACAGGGTGGGCTTCGACCAGGGCACTGGGGGTGTCCATGGAGACTGCCCCACAGCTTCGCCTCTCCCTGGCTTGTCTTTTCCCACCCCCTTGCCTTGCTCTGGAGCAGAGAGATGGGAAGATGGAAGCCAAAGCTCTGCCTGGGGCTGTTGCACCATCACCTCACCTGGCACCTTACTGGGCACCTCAGTCTTGTGCCTCTGTTCCCTGCCTTGGCCACTTGCCCACGGAGCCAGCTGCCACCCGGGAGCCTCCTGCTGCCCTGCATTTCATGCCAGGTCTTGTTCAATAAATATCCTAGAGCCATGCAGGGTGAGCCAGGTGCCCCCTCGCTTCGAGAGGCCCCACAAGGGCCTCCCTCCCTCCTGGAACCGCTGTCACCTGTCCCCACGGGGACCTTCTGCCAGCCTTTACCCCTTGCCCTGTGCCAGCGCAGCAGCGGCACCCACTGCTCCTTAACCAAAGACAGGATCTGAGCTCCTTGGGGGTGGGGAGGGGGCTTGGGGAGGGTTGCATTTGCTACGTGGTGGGGGATTGGTTTTGTCCCTGCATCCAAGACAAGCTGCAGATCAGCTCGCTCACTGTGGGGGCTTGTTTGGGCTGGCAGGTTGGCCGGAGGGCAACAGTCTCCCCTCCAGAGGGGATGACTGGGGAGGTGTTGGGGGTCCTGAGTTTGCAAAGGCTCATCTTCCCCCCAAGATTTGGCTGAAAGGGGGCACTGGGTGTTGAGCTCCCTGGGCTCATACTCGAGCATGTCGCCTCGTCCTCCACGTGCCACCCAGTTCCCACCACATGCCACCCTTCTCCGTGGGTGCTGCCTATCCCCACGCCAGGGGAGTGCTCACCACCCTCTCCCTGGGGAGCTCAGGCTACTCCCCTCTACCTGTGCTGTGCCTTGCCAGGCATCATTTCTGCCCCGCTGCCTTGGTGGGCACCCATCCCGTGCGCCCAAGCAACTCCGTGTCCCACCCGGGACCCCGGGGCACCAACCTCAGTGTGGCTTTGGCACAACGGGGCCAGAGCTGCCGCCGCTGCCTGCGCCTGCTCCCTGCCCTGCTCTGTCTCCAGGAGGTGAAAAAAAGAAAGCAATGAAAATTCTCCTGTGTACAAAGGAAACAGACCCAACTGAAGAGGCTGTAAAGAGATTCTTGGTTTTTATCATGAATATTCTAATAAATTAATGTTAATTTTTAGTGGGAGTTTTTCCAGCTCGTCGGGCTCCTGCCCCTGCCGCAGGGTCCCTGCTGGCCGGGATGAAGGAGGTGGTTCTGAGTCCTTGTCCCCAGCGCTGTCACGGTTGGGGTTTGCCTCTCCTCGCTGTGGCTTGGGCAGACGAGGAGCCCAGACCAGGGGGAGCTTATTAAGCCCTTCCCAGCTTGGGTGAAAAAAAACCTCAGATCCCAGGCTCCTGCATCCCTCCATGGGGCTCAGCAGATCCCAGGCTCCTGCATCCCTCCGTGGGGCTCGGCAGATGCCAGGCTCCTGCATCCCTCCATGGGGCTCAGCAGATCCCAGGCTCCTGCATCCCTCCATGGGGCTCGGCAGATCCCAGGCTCCTGCATCCCTCCGTGGGGCTTGGCAGATGCCAGGCTCCTGCATCCCTCCATGGGGCTCAGCAGATCCCAGGCTCCTGCATCCCTCCATGGGGCTCGGCAGATCCCAGGCTCCTGCATCCCTCCTTGGGGCTCGGCAGATCCCAGGCTCCTGTGTCCCTCCTCAGGGCTCAGCAGATCCCAGGCTCCTGCACCCCTCCTTGGGGCATGAGGCTGTACTGAGAGGGGCAGAAGGCAGAAGGCTGAGGTCAGATCCTCCCACAGGGACATGGATGTGTCCATCATATCCCCAGGGTGCCAAGCTGCATGTCCTAGCACAGCTCTGCGTGCCCCAAGCCTGTCCCAGGTCCCTACCTGCACTGCAGTGGGGTTTTGGGGGACTGTGCCTCTGGCCCCAGGGAAGAGGCTTTGAGGACATTCGAGCTCTCTGTTTTTTTCCCCCTGGGTTTCCCCTGGAGCCCTCCAAGAGGAGTCAGCTCCCACCAACATCCACAGCCAGAGAGGGAAGATGCTCAAAGCGGTGCCCAGGCAGGGGGCTGCACCCAGCACAAAAATGCCCTGGGAAAGGCTTTCCCAGCCCTGGCAGAGCTTCCACCTCCTCCCCCCAGCCAACCAAAGGCCTCGCCAGAGGTGGAGGTGCCTTGGGGCCACCAGAGCTCCTTGCTTCTGGCCAGGTGCCCCAGCAGTGCTCCATGGCTGCAAATTAAAGCTGTGATCCAAGGGGGCTGTGAGTCAGCCCCTGGGCACGTGGCAGGAGCATCATGGCTGCTGTTGCTCATCTGCTTAAAATCCCTGGAGCCCCGGGCCCCCCCCCCGGGCTGGTACCTGCTCACCACACCTCAGGGCTTCCCCCCCTCACCAAGGGCTCCCCAGGCAGGATGAGACTGGCCAAGGATGTGGGGCAGGCAACGCCGTGGGGCAGGTGATGCCATGGGGCCCATGGCAGGGCCGGATTGAGGGGTGCCCTCTGTGCACCCTTATGTGGGCGTTGGGGTGGCTCATTCCCGGAGCAGCTTTGGTGGAACCTCAAAGCAGGAGTTGGCTCTGAGCCTTGGCTCTGTGCTTGCTGGAGGAGAGCAGCAGCTTGGCTGGCCCAACCCAAGGGGTGGGAGCACCCTGAGATGCTGGTTACCCATCCCAGGCATAGAGGGAAAAGCAGGAGCTTGGGGCACCCCATCTGCTGCCCAAGCAGCTCCCCTGTTCCCCATATGTCATCAGGTGTCACGTGTGGCCACCCCCTTGGTCACTCTTTAATGGGAGAGCTCCCCAAACCCAGGCATTTCCAGGATATTCTTGCCTCTGTCTCAAAGGGTGAGTAAGAGCTGGAATGAGGCAGGACTAACGATGCCTCCAGGGATGGGCTGGCAGCGCTGAGCAACTGCCAAAGTACTGCCAATGCTGGGGGGATGGATGGGCCCCAATGCCTGCCCCCACCTCCCCATGGCCCTCCAACGATACCTTTTCCCTATGTGCAACCCTTCCAAGCCCTGTGCCCCCCACAGCTCCCTCCCAGAACACAAAGGGTCCATGGTGGTGGCACTAAGAACAGGGAGAGCAGAGGGACCCTGAGTGGGGTGACCTTGTCCCTGCCTGTGTGTGTTTGTCCCCTTCCCCATAACCCCATTCATGGGGTCTAAGGAGCTGCTGCCCCTGCAGCTGAGGGAATCTGCCCCAATAACAGTCAGGAGCAGGGGGAGAGCAAAGGACCCCTTAGGCTTTCACTACTGCACAGGCAGCAGGGACTGAGACCCCTTGGCAAGGTCCCAGAAATCACCCCTGGTGTCACCAGCTCCCAGGGTGGAGCTCCCAGGCAGCTCTCAGCTTTCCCAACGGGACAGGGCATGCTGGAGCTGCCACCACCCACTGCTGCGCTCGGGTGGCACTCGGGGCCCACGACCCCAAAGCAAAGGGACCGACTGAGGTCCTGCCAGCCTCTGACCAGTGGCACTGGGGAAGGCTTTCCCTCCTCACAGCTCTAACAGCACAAACCAGGCCCAAACAAACAGCCTCTGGTGTCACTGGGAAGCCACCGAGCCTGGGACACACAGGCCATGCAGGGGACTGGAGTGACAGGGACCTCCCCAAGCCAGTGACACTCTGAGCAGCTTCGAGGGGGCAACCCTGTCCCTGCCACGCTCTGGGGGTGTATCAGTGCCACGTCCCACACTTCCCTGGGTCCTGGCGGTGCCGCATCCCCTCCGTGCTCCCTGGGCAGCATTTTGCAGCAGCCAGGGGAGGTGACCGGAGCCATTCCCCAGCTGTGTGTCACCTGCACTAATGACATCCTGCGCTCCCTTTCATCTCGGGGCTCCGAGGTGGCCCTCGCCGGGGCGAAGGCATCCTGGTGTCATCATTTCCAGGGGACAGCCAGGGCTGTGGGGGGAGCCCGGGGGTCCCAGCTGCTGACACGAGGACCCTGGGCTGGGAGCAGGGTGACAGCCCTCACGCCAGGCAGTGAATGCTTACCACGCAGCCATGCCAAATTCCACCTTGCAACGGCCTCTTTCAGCAGCTGGGGTCACCTGGGGACACGGAGGCAGCTACTGGCACAGTTCCAGGGACATGGGTGCCCTGGCAGCGAGCAGCAGTGGCATCCCTGGGATGGGCTCTGAGCGGAGCTGGATGGGGGATGCTGCAACCGGGAAGTGTCTGGGAGTGGTGTTTGCCCAGGGAGGTTTTGGGCACAGCAGTGCGGGAGGGTTCCACCTCCTAAACCCACAGTGGGCACGGGGAGGCAGCACGTGTGTGGGGGACAGTGGCACAGGCACAGGCATGGTGCCATGTGTGCGGGGACAGCAGCATACGTGCAGGGCACAGTGGGCATTTGCATGGAGACGGTGGCACGTGTGTATGGGGATGGGTGGCATCTGCATGGGGATAGGTGGCATCTTTACAGTGATGGGTGGCATCTGCATGGGGATAGGTGGCATCTTTATGGTGATGGGTGGCATCTGCATGGGGACAGCTCCTTCCCGTGTGGGAACAGCTGATGTGCGTGCATGGGTCAGCCCAACCACGCACAGAAGTGCCCGGTGCATGCAAGGGACAGCCAGTGCATGCACGGGGACAGCTGCCATAGGCACAGGGACAGCCAAGGAGTGCTCAGGGACAACCAAGGAGTGCTCAGGGACAGCTTGGGACACAGCTGACGTGTGCACGGTGGCAATGCCGGGGGCGGCTGCCGTGAGAGTGGGGCAGGAGGAATGCCCCCACCCTGGCAGAGAGCGTTGCTGCTCCCCCGGGGTGACGCTGGGTGACGTTGGTGGCTCCAGGAGAAGGGCTTGGTCCCTGCTGCTCGCTGAGGGAGCTGGCACACACCCTGCTTAATGGCGGGTGGGACAGAGCCGGTCCCACGCGAGGCAGAGTCCTCAAGAACTCTCTTCACTTCCAGGTTGGACTTTCACTCCCTGCCCACTCCTTCAGCTCCTCCAGTCCTTCGCCCCTCAACTCCCACCCTGAGCAGCCCGCATTGTGCCCCTGCCCCTCTTCGTGCCTCTGGCAGTGGAGTGCCCTGTTCCTGGTGGGAGCGCGCCGTGGCACGCTCAAGCTCCTCCTCGAGTGATTTCCTGGTGGGGCAAAGCCGAAGTCCACCAGGCAAGGCTGGGATCCATAGGATGAGCAGGACCATGACACCTGCAAGCCCCCAACCCCTGCCCACTCCCCCAGCCCAAAGGGGCTTCGCAGCCTTGGTCCGTGCAGCCAGGGCAGGCCCCGCCTGGCACCCCAGATGCTGATCACTCCTTAATTGCCAGCAAAGCAAATGCGGCTCGGGCTGGCCCCTGCTGAGCTGGGAGGAAGCAGCTTGGCTGCCGTTCCCTACTCTGGGTGCGCTGCCGGCGGCTCCTTGGGATAATGGCTGGGGATGGATGGGGAGGAGCAGCTCAGCCAGTCCAGCCTCAAGCTCCTTGGAGTGGCCTCCATGTGTTCTCCAGAGCCATCCACGGCTTCGCTGCTGTCGGCCCGGGCAGCATCACTGCCCAGCTCCCAGCTTCTTCCAGGCCCCCAAATCTCCTCCAGGGATCAGCAGCACTTTGCTCAGCCCAGCGACTCCATGGCCACATCCTGCCCCACCACGCAGGGCCGTTCCCCAAACCGCTTCACACTGAGCAAAGCCCCTTCCTCCTGCACCCCAGTACCCCCCAGATGGACATCTGGGATGGGCCAGTGGGTTGGATCCTGATCCCCAGAGCCTTTTGTCCCCTCTCAGGATCTTGGGAAACTCTTCCCAATGCAGATTCAGGATCTTGGGAAACTCTTCCCGATGCAGATTCTTAGCTGATAGGATCAAAGGAATTTTGCAACCCGAGGCGGCTGCCTGATTTTTTATCATGTTCCTTGGAAAACCATTTCCCAGCAGGGCACTTCCCACACCCCGACTCAGACCCTCACAGGGGGTGTCCTGGAGCAGCCTTTGATCCCTGTGGAGATTGCCTGATGGAGTCACACAGTGATCCCAGTGTGAGCCAGAGTGAGCTGCTGCAGCACATGAGGTGCCCCCACGCAGGGACCCCAGCAGAGAGGACTCCAGCTACAGCTCAAGGTCAGGACTCAGGGGTCCCCTTGCACCTCCTCCCCTCTGACCCTGGCTGTAGGTGCTCCTAAACACCCCCAGACCCTCCCATCACTCAGCTGCTCTCTCCACAGCCAGCTCCAGCTGCCAGCAGCAGACCCCTTGCACACAGCAGAGGACAAGGAGCCGCCATGGAGCACCACTTTGGGGATGGACCTCTCAGCTTGGATGATCTCTGGCGTGGGGCAGGATTGTGGGTCTGGGGGCTTCCGGTGGTGCTCTGGTCACAAACCGTTGCAGAAGCATTAAAAAAATATCCATCAGTGCTGGCTCACTTCCCAGCAGAGCTCAAGGCTTTTAAGGATGGATCCCAGCTCCCAGTAGGAAGTGGGGAAATGGGAGGGGTGGCTGCGGATGCAGAGCCTGGAGTGGTGCCCACCCGTCCATGGGGCATCGGGCACCGGCTCGGCAGGGAGCTCCTTCCTGGAAATGTCTGCAGGGTTAAAGGCTGTGGAGAAATGAACTCTTCAAAGGCATGGGAATGGTTGGGATGAAAGGAAATGGGTGGCCAGCGACTGGGGACACGCCTGCCCTGGGGAGGGGGCGGTGCCTTGGCCAGCAGTGAGGACACCTGGTGGGTTTTAAGGGCTCGGAGTGCCCAGCATCAGGGTCCTGAGCTGTTGGGCTCCCTTAGCCCAGTGACACCCTGAGCCTCCTGGGTGCCAGAGCTCCCTGCAGATGGCTTATGTAATGAGCCTCCGGGGATGCTGGTGGCCAGGAAGCGAGAGAGGGTCCTGGGCGGGGGTCATTGGGCTGGGGTCTGTCAGCAGAGGATCAGACCTTGGGGTACCAATGAGGTGTCAGGACATGGGGTGGCAATGCCATATCTCAGACCTTGAGGTGTCAATGGGGCACCAAGGCTCTGAACATCAGTGGGGTGTCAGACCTTGGGGTGTTGCTGGGCTGCAGGCCATGGAGTATGAACAGGACATGGCCATTCATGAGGTGCCAGTTGTTGAGCATCCATGGGGATCTATGGGTATCAGTGGGCATCGATGGGTACCAATGAGGGTCAATGGGAGTCACAGGAGATCAATGGGGACCAATGAGGATCGTTGGGGACGGGTGGGAGCCAATGGAGCATCGCTGTGACCGCCGCCCGGCCCAATCAGCGCCGGGATTCCCGCACGCCGCTCGCCGCGCGGAGGGGCGGGGCACCATGGCCTGGCCACTCCCAGTTTCCCTACCCGCTCCTTTCGATTGGTGCCTAACCCAGGCCCATCCTTCACCTGGGGGGCGTGGCCAAGCAGGGAATGGCTGCGGAGCCAGGCCAATGCGGGCGCGGCCGCTCCGGCCTATATAACGCAGCGGCGAGGCGCGGGCAGCGCAGTGCTGAGCGCAGCCGGGGCGAGTGGGGAGCGGCGGGGCCGGTTCGGTTCGCTGCAGCCTCCCCTCAGGCACCGACCGCGCCTCGCCGCCCCCGCGGGAAGCAGCCCTCGCAGCTACCCTGGGTTGCTGCGGTTTGTCTTTTCCCCCTCCCGTTGTTGTCGCTAAGTTCTCCTCCCCACGCGGCGCTTCCGGCTGGTTTCCGGGCCGTTTCCGGGTGATTCGGGCTCCTCTTCCGGCGGTGTTTCGGCGGGGAGGGCGATGCTGGCGGCGGCGGCAGGGCCCGCTCCGGGCGGCTCGGAGCAGCGCTTCAGCGTCCTGACCTGGGAGCAGGTGCAGCGGCTGGACCAGATCCTGGGTGAGGCTGTGCCCATCCACGGCCGAGGAAACTTCCCCACGCTCTCCGTAAGGCCCCGCACCATCGTCCAGGTGAGACTCGCAGGGCTCGGGTGGGCCGCGGTGAGGGGTCGGGGGATCGGGCGGAGGGGCCTAGGGAGGTCGGTGAGGCCCGGCTGGGCCGTGCAGGCCCCCGGGGTTCGGCTTGGCAGGCCCTGCTAGGCCGCGGTGGTCCCCGGGGGAATGGTTCGGGATTGGGGAGGGGGTGGTGCAAACCGGGCCCCGCCGCTGCTTTGGACTCTGCCCTGCTCCCGCGGGGGTCAGGGAGAAAATAAAACTGCTGAGGCAGCGGTAAACGGCCCGCCGGGCCCTGCGCCAGCCGCCCGGGCACCCTCTGCCTGCCCCCTCCCCGAGCCGCCCTCAGCGCACAGCTCCCTGCCCCTGCGGAGCTGAGCTGGCCGGGCGGGAGTCCTGGAGGGACCGAGGATGTTCTGGGGGAGGTTCACAAGCCGAGAAACCGGCAGCTGTCGTCCTGAGGGCACTGGACGCTGGACTGTCCCCGGTTACCTGTGCTGAGGGTCTCGGTGGGGCTGACTGCTTGTATGGGAGGTGCCTGCTGCATGCTTCCTGTGTTCTGCAGAGCTGTGTGAATTATGCAGGACCCTCCTGGAAAGAGGCTTCCCTGAAAAATGGGGTGTTTGAAGTTCGTGTCTGCTCCCTGGAAGCGCTGCAGCTTGCAGCGTGGGTCCTGCTTTGCTTCCTCCCGTCCTGTGTTCCTCCTCTCTCTTCTGAGATGATTCGGTGACCAAAGAGCTGCCACACACAGGTGGCAGAGAGGCCCAGGGGGGTCTGGGGAGCTGCTGGACGTTCGGGGCTTATGCGTTGTAGCAGGCAGTCATTAGTTTCAAAAGCAGATCAGATGTCAGTGTCCTTTGATTCTTGACACACTGACTGTGTACTCCCGAACATGCCGAGGCCCTGATCTTGTTCAAGAGCTGTTAGTTTAACCATAAAGTAATAACCCTGCTTAATGTTAAACCAACAATGTAGCTGGAATAAGCTGATGCATATTCATGTTTGGGAGGCGACTTCATTCCTCAGTAATGACTCATCAAATGTAAAATCGGGCATGTTGGCTTCTAATTAGAAAGGCTCTTCACGAAGCTGAAGCTGAGCTGCCTTTCACAACAAACTCAGCAGCAGCAGCATTTCCGAGCCTGGGCTGCGAGAGAAATGTTTTGACTTCAGCCTGGAAAACAGAAAGGTGATGTTTGAAAGGCTCTGCTCTACAAAAGCCTCGGCTGCTTTCAAATTCCTCGAGTTCCTGCTGCATCTGTTGGGGCCAGAAGTGCTCCATTTTGGCTGCTGAAGCTTTTAGAGTGAGTGACAGAGGAGAGCTGTGGGCAGGGCACTGCCCTTGGGTTGTGCAAGGCCAGTGAGGCTCGGTACTGGTTAAAGCCCAGCCTGGTGAGGCATCAGATGTTCCACCAGTGACTCCTGCTGGGTTCTCTGAACAGCCTTGGCTAGTAGGAGGTGTCCTTGCCCGTGGCAGGGGTTTGGACCTGGACGAGCTTTAAGCTCCCTTCCAAGCCAAACCAGTCTGAGTCTATGATTCCAGTGACTGTCTGTCAGAGCTGGTCAGAGAGGATGCTGCCACCAGCAACCTGGAAGACACAGTGGCTGAGGACTGTGCTGCTGCTCCAGCTGTGCTGGCAGCCCCTCCTGTAGGGCTGACTAATGTGAAACAAGTAAGCCAAAAGGCAGGCAGCTATTGAGTGCTTGCTGCTGCTGTGGGAGGTTTGCTGCTGTCAGACTCAATTAGCTGAACCACATGGAACGTGAGGTGCTGTTTTGGGAAGCAGGTCAGCAGCTACCTAACCCTGGAAATATCCAACCCTCTGGGGGGGGGAAGCCCAAATACCTGAAGCCACAGAGATGTGCTTCAAGTTGAGACAGGTTGTCAGGAGCCTGCTGTCCTCAGGGAAGCAGCAGCAGGGCTCTCTGCTCCTGACTCCGCAAGCTGGAGTGGCTTGGGTGATCTGGAACAAGTCTGGCTTGAGCAGTTGGGGGATTTTTTTTTTTCTTCCCTCCTTCTGTGATTGCATCTCACATGGGTGGATCTGTAAGCCTAGAGGGCTGCAGTAAGCCTGGAGCTTATGGGTCTGCAAGGCTGTGGGTCCTGAGCTGCACCCTGAAGGTCCTTAAGCAGATGTTCTTTCGGGCTAGGAAATTAATCCTACAGGAGATCTTCTTGGGAGCTGGGCCTGGCTCTGCATCCAACACCTCTGTGACCTACATCTTGTCTCTCTAAGCCTAATGGCACAGAACTCAGCTCCACAAGTGGTGCTGGGGCTGTGCCTGGGGTGAGTGACTCTGCTGACTGATCAGCTGGCAGCAAATCCTCACTTGGAACTCCCTAGGATCAACTGGGTGATGTTTGTTCTATATGGGGGAATAACCCTGGGGCTCTTCTAGGAGCAAATTGAATTTTCAGGCTATCAGCCTTGGGAAACAGCTGGCTTGGATGTGCTAGGGGGGACTTGGGACTTCCGATGGTGAGTGGCTTGCTGGTTAACTGTTGCCTGGCATGTGACTGTCACCATTCAGCTGGCAAAGAGCCTGGGCACACTTCTAGTCTGAGCAGTAATGGCTGATGTCAGGGAGCAGCAGGGAACACAGCAGCAGAGAAGCTGCATCCTGAAGGTTAATGACCTCTAAGCTCAGAGTTGTTCATCAGTTTGCACCCAGGTATTTTCTGGTTGTGAGGGCACCTGGAGGCACCAGAGCCTCACTGGTGTGGCCTTCAGCTTGCTCACTGAGAGGTCTGTGATGTGCTGAGGGTTGTGTGCTACAGTCCCTCCCCTCTTAGGTGGAGGTTCTTCTGAACAAAACTTGTGCAGGGGCAACTCCAGAGCTGCTGAGACTCATGGAACTGCAATGCTCTGATGTCACCCAGAGCTGTCAGCTCAGGAAGGTGTCAGCCAAGGAGGGGTTGACCCCTCTGAGGTGTCGAGTCTCAGTAGAACAGCCTTGCAGGGCTGCACAGCCTGGTCAGACTGGCTTACAGTGCTGCCATTTATCCATTTTATCCTGAGCTTGGGCTCTTTCAAGCTGTAGCCTTGCTCCAAGCACTGGGTGAGCTGGGACTTGGGACACCAGGTAATTGCTGGAGAGGAACATGAAAGCAGGATGAGAGAAGGGAAGAGCCTCTGGTGGAAGGTGTGAGCTTAATCTTCTTGGGATCTTGGAGCTCAGTTAAACTCAAATTATAAGCTGGTGTCCAGCTGGTTCACTTCATGGTCTTGGGGTTACTTCAGCCTCTTGCATGTTAGGTAATCAGGCAAATGATTCAGCTCCACTTGGCTGAACAAAGCTCTGGAGGTACCAGTGGGTGTGCCAGGCCTGAGCAGGCAGCACTGAAATCTCTGGAGTAACACCCTGAAGATGAAAGCTGCCTCCTGTGCTTGATAGGATGCCAAGGGCAACACCAAGCTCTGACACACTGGAAATTGTTAGGGTACACTTACGAGTCAGGACAGGACCCGGCTGGGCTGGGGCTGCTGAGTGCCTCTGACATCTTGATCTGCCTTTAACGCATCTTGACAGGCGAAGAGGATGGCCAAGGGGAGAGAGCAGCCCTGATGAAATCAGCAGGGACTGCTGCAGACTGGCATTTGGAGGCCTCTGGTCTGACTGACCTTGGCTTGATGGCTGGAAGGGCTGGTTGCAGCTATGGGGGCTGGAGGGGGGGGCAGAGACCACCCCAAGTGTTTTCCAAGCTCTGTGTTTTGATGGGGGAGGAAGGGCTCAGCAAAGAGCTGCCAGCGCAGCAGGAGCAGCGGCTCCTGTGCAGAGTCCTCTAGTGCAAGGGAAGAGCCTTCCTAGGAGCCCTGTTCCCCATGGGTTGCTTTGCCTTTCCCTGTCTCACGGGCAGGGAGTGGCTCCTGCTGTGGCCAGGCTGGTCCAGCAGTGGCTTCCTGCTCCTGAGTGGTGTCTGTGTTGCAGGTGGTCCGCAGCCGGCTGGAGCAGAAGGGGGTGGCAGTGCACAACGTGCGGCTGAACGGCTCCGCTGCCAGCCACGTGCTGCACCAGGACAGTGGCCTGGGCTACAAGGACCTGGACCTCATCTTCGGCGTGCGCCTGAAGAGCGAAGAGGTCTTCCAGCTGGTGAAGGATGTGGTCATGGACTGCCTGCTGGACTTCCTCCCGGAGGGCGTCAACAAGGACAAGATCACCCCCATGACGCTGAAGGAGGCCTACGTGCAGAAGCTGGTGAAGGTCTGCAACGAGAGCGACCGCTGGAGCCTCATCTCCCTCTCCAACAACAGCGGCAAGAACGTGGAGCTCAAGTTCGTGGACTCCCTGCGGCGGCAGTTCGAGTTCAGCGTGGACTCCTTCCAGATCATCCTGGACTCCCTCCTGCTCTTCGGGGAGTGCTCCGAGAACCCCATGGCCGAGAACTTCCACCCCACGGTCACCGGGGAGAGCATGTACGGCAACTTCGAGGAGGCCATGGAGCACCTCCGCAGCAGGGTCATCGCCACCAGGAACCCCGAGGAGATCCGAGGCGGGGGGCTGCTGAAGTACTGCAACCTGCTGGTGCGGGGCTTCAAGCCGCGCTCGGAGGTGGAGATGAAGGCGCTGCAGCGGTACATGTGCTCCAGGTTCTTCATCGACTTCTCGGACATCGGCGAGCAGCAGCGCAAGCTGGAGTGCTACCTGCAGAGCCACTTCGTGGGCATGGAGGGCAAAAGGTATGACTATCTGATGACCCTGCACAGGGTGGTCAATGAGAGCACAGTCTGCCTCATGGGACACGAGAGGAGGCAGACCCTGAACCTCATTGCCATGCTGGCCGTGCGGGTCTTGGCTGAGCAGAACATCATCCCCACGGTCACAAACGTTACCTGCTTCTACCAGCCAGCTCCTTACGTCAGCGAGATAAACTTCAACTACTACATCACCCACGTGCAGCCCTTCCTGCCCTGCAACCAACCCTACCCAACGTGGCTGCCCTGTAACTGAGCCAGGGGCTGGCCTCCACCGAGGTATTTCCTTGCCTTGGGGAGTGGGAAGGGTGTGCAAAAAAA
>VWYK01090969.1:64343-100806 GCA_013399775.1 Semnornis frantzii | reverse complement strand
TGCTCTGCATTGCCCCAAAAATTTGCATAAGGTGAGATGTTCTTCCAACTCTGAGAAAAGATTGCTTACCATGTAAGCTTTGTCCTGAAGCAGAAATGATCAAAAATATGTGTATATGAAATAACTAATTTATTGTCTATACTTAAATGTGCCTTCCTTTCATAGGCAACTTCTTGTTCTCAGATTACAGACTCATTCTCACCCAAATTCTGCACTTGTATGTAGTCACTTACAAAGTCCAACATGTTTTTATACTTCTTTTAACACTTTTATCCTGCAGCTATTGTGTGATGCAGTCCTGTTGGGCCCTTGACTCCAGAAAAAGACCCTCGTTTTCTTGGCTGGTTTCCTCTCTTGCTTGTCAGTTGGCTGAGGCAGAAGGAGCAGTAAGTAAACACAGGAAGAAAAGAATTTGTTTGGGATTGTTGGGTTTTGGGTTTGGTTTGGGGGTCTTTTTTATGTGTGTAGCCCCATAGATCTCAATGACCTGAGAAACAGTGTTCTGGTTTCTCAAGTACACCCCTGTGCTATGAATACATTGCCCATGGATCTATGTAAGAATTTGGAGAAATTTTCTCTGACATCAGAAGGAATCCTAACTTACCTGGTGAGGATTTGCTTCCTCCCACTGCCTGCACCATGAGTCTGGAAGGCTGAAATCTCTCAGTCTGTGCCTTGAGAGCATGCTTCCCTTGTACAAGAGCCAATGCAGTTGACTTTGGTCATGCTGCTGCCATGGGAGGAGAGCTGAGTGTGGACCATCCTCCAGGGAACACTAAAGGGCCACCATAAGTATATGCTGTCGTGTCCTCACAGATGGAAGGCTGCATGTCATTCTTAAAGGTCAAAATAATAAACAGGATGTGAGGAAGTATATTCTATCCTTACCAGACTGCGGTCTCTTCCTCATGGAGGATAAGCAACTCATTTTGAAACTACCAGTTCCTACCTGAGTATCCACTCTGGGCTAGACACTATTTCCCGGTGCAGCATCCTTGCAAACCTCTTGGAATGTGGAGAGACGTGAATGACTCTTGTCTTTGCAGCCCTGAGCCTCTCTGCAACCTGGTAGCCTGGCAGAAGCTGCCAAACATAGCGTTAAGTTAATGAGCAACTTCAAAGCACTGTATCTGAGAAAAACAGAAATCCTCCTTTGCAGTCCAGTCCGTTCCCTTGACCAGGCCCTTTTTTGCTGGATAGGATACATCTCACTTAAGGAGTTGTCTGGACTCTTTTTGGAGTCAGTGGGAAATAACAGGCAGATGTGAGCATGATTTTCCATCAGGAAAAGGTCGATTGCACCTTACCACTGTCTACCTCACAGGGAGAAAAGCAATTTCCCAAGTACAATGAGTAATAATGGAAGATATATTTTCTTTCTTCTCCTCAATTCTAGATTTACCAGAATATTAAGAAAAGTACTTCTACATACAGTTCCAGCATCAAAACTAAACCATGTGTAAGCAAGGTTGAGGAATTTCTGCTATCCCAAACAGTGCTTCAGCATGCAGACTCTCAAGTTGAGAAGTAATCTGGGTTCTGAATTTGATTTCAGTATTTTCATCAACTCTGTGTAGCATAAATGTTATGTATCACCACTAAGAAAAGAAAATACTACCAACTGCTCCTCTATGCACATTTCTTATGGACTACTCCATCTTTATGTTACTTTGAGGAGAAGATGCAATTAATTTCATGGAACTCAGCAAACACGTCTCTCTCTAGACAGAAGCAATGGTCTTTTTTAACCGTTTCTCTACAACTGCATATCTCTTTTCCAGGTTTTGTTTAATGGTGTCTAATCGGTGCTTTCAGGCTGTTCTTGCCATATTGCAAGCAAACACAAGAAAATCTATGGCTTTTTTGATCACTGTTTACAAATACAGGCTATGCACTGAAAAAGAAATGGTGTTGTTTCTGAAAGTGCTACTCACATCTTCATCTCCAGATGACAATGAGTGCTGGAGTGGCCAACTTTAAATATCTGAATTTTAAAATATCATCCTTGTTTTATGAAGAATTTTTAATTAGATTGTTTATAACTCTCTTATCCTGAACATCTCAATTGCTGTAAAGTTCCTAATAGGTGACCAGTTCCAGTGAATTTATTTCATCAAGCTTTAGGTCCTCAGGTGGTCTCTAGTCATACAAACTACATTCTGCATGGGCTGATGAAAGCCAGTGAGTGAATCCTTTCTATCTAAAATAAGCATCTGAAACACACAGGAGGACTGATATTTGGAGATTACTTCTGCCTCCTTAGTTTAGAAAATCCAGATGGCAGTTTCCAACTGGAAATCTCACTTGAAAAGAGTTACAGAAAATTCCATTCTTTGGACATTATATATTTTAATGTAGAAGTATTTAATTTTAAGGAAGTTATCTCCTGTAGCAATTTATGAGTGTTGTACCATCATCCCCCATTCCTAGAAGTCACCCTATGTATATAAACCCTGCTGCAATAAAATGAGAGTATGCCTCTTTAACTGTGTCCCAGATTCCCAGGACAATAACCAGAGGCTTAATGAGTTTATAATATAGATAAAAAGACCTTGGATTTTTTGGTTGGTTTTTTTTTTTGTTTGTTTGTTTTGGGGTTTTTTTGGGGTTTTTGTTTGTTTGTTTGTTTTTTGGGTTTTTTTTTCCCACTATAAGCTTCGGCAGATCTGTAAATGCAGCTTTCATAATGACTTAGACAATGCATTGGTCTACATCGTATTGATTAATAGTTTCTTTCTCTTGCACATTTTACAAGATGCTAACTGTCATTAGGATTCCCAGTGGTGAGTGTTACAAGTGAATAACTGTTTGGACAAAATATGGTATCACCTAAGCAGAGCTGCTCTTTACTAACATTGTCTAAAAATAATTAATGTGTCATAGAGCAATATTGTTGTTAACGTTGTTGAATTAGCAAGAAATCATTGCTCTTTTTAACCATGCTGAAGAATATTTTGGAAATATAAAGACAGAAATAAAACTTTTACCTTGCATTTTATGGAAAACATATGTGACTTTCAACATGCTCAGAACACAGTTTCAAAGTGTTCATCAATGAGATGTCACCGTTCAGCACCATTAACACATAGCCTGCACCAACTGGAAAGCAGGAGTTGAGTGAGTTTTCAGCCTTCAGAGTTAGAGGGACACAACACAGAAGCGGTTGCATTCAAGACTACCTGGCCTCGAAAACTGAGCAGATGTGAACTTGACTCATAAAGGAGCAAATGGAAATCTCATGTGCTTCAAAACATGTCAAGGAATTGTGACAAAAGTTTTTCCACAAGATTAAAAAAGGAGTGAACAGAGTTTGTCTGGCTCCATCATTGTTACTAAGCTGAGATTCAGGAATATAAAAGCAAATAGAGAACCTTGGAGCTAACACAAGCTCCTCATGAGGCACATGTGAAAAGCAGCTCAGGCAAAGCAGCACTCTGTTAGGAAATACAATTGGAAGAAAGATTCTCCTGTAAAGAGAATGTGTATCTACTTCTCCACACAACAGAGAAGGATGGAACAGAGCTACAGGAGGTATTCTGTGAAAAATAACATCTTTTAGGAACACTTTTCCTTTCAAAGGGACTTTCAGTGCAACTTAGCATAGTCCAGCAATTTAGCTGGTCCATTCTTCAAGCTTGTGCAGGACCACAGACCAGTGTTCCAGGAGCAATTTCATGATATTTGAAGGAAAATGTGCATATTTCTCTTGTTAGGATCCAGACGCCTAATCTGTGCCTCCAGGAGTAGATTCTGGAGAAAGTTCCTAATTCCTCGTGCAGTGGACAGAGAGAGTTAAGCTTGTTTGAAGACCCCCAGCAGAGATACTAGTCTAAGCTAGATTTATTTGGCAGAAACTGTCGAAGATTCAGCAGTCATTAAACCGGGAGAAAGAGGAACAGAAGGGCTTGAGCTTATTTCAATGTTCTCATTGGTACAGGACACTGCACTTTCCTTATTATCAGTAACAGAAAGAAAGAGCGAGAAGGAAATACTTGACAAGCCAAACTTAAAGACAAGATGCACTGAGGAATTGGCTCTGATTTCCTTTCCCTTTTCCCTGCCAAAGCACATCACAGCCTGCACCCCGGTCCGAAGGAGACCTCCCCGTGGGGCTCACAGGATGGGATTGTTCCCGGAAACCGCCATCCGTGTCCCAGTGCCGGAGCTGGCACTAGGTGGAGCTCCGCAACCGCGGCTGTCGGGCGCTCCAGTGCGGGCGCAGGCGGAGGACAAGGAGCTGGGCTGGTGCTTAGCAGAAGGGACAGCCCCTTTGTCTGGACCAGTGCTACCGGAGCACCAGGGGAGCAGGGCTGAGCATGGTAGTGTTGGACAAAAAGAAACTGCAGCCAAAACCTCGTAGCGCTGAAGGGATGAGCCAGGTACCAGCAGAAACTAGCCAGTCTCCTCCCTCGGGGTGTCCCTTAAACGACTGTGCCCGTGCATCACAAACAGCGGACACCAAAAATAAAGAGGCCTTTCCCCTTCCAGTTCAAGAGAAACTAGAGGTGCTTCTTCTGTATATCTCACCCTCTGGTTTGGAACACCTGGGGTGGGTTCTCTCTCTGAGGTACCTCTGGGAGATCTACAGCTAATTGCGTGTTGAACAAGAATCACAGAAGTCATGCAGGCCAATGGTACCTTTCAGTCCATGAATTTATCGTGGAATCTGTGAAAGGGGGTGAGAGAGGGTGTGGTCAGGCACTGGAATAAGTTGTGCAGGGAGGTGGTGGAGTCACCACCCCTGGAGGTATTCAAGAAACATGTGGACATGTCACTTTGGGACATGATTTAATAGCCATGGGTGAGCATAGGTTGACAGCTGAACCCGAAGATCTTAGTGG
This sequence comes from Semnornis frantzii, assembly GCA_013399775.1. Lineage (NCBI taxonomy): Eukaryota > Metazoa > Chordata > Aves > Piciformes > Ramphastidae > Semnornis > Semnornis frantzii. The sequence goes on along the minus strand of VWYK01090969.1, from coordinate 95,965 downwards.
CCTTTTCCAAATTATACAATTTTATGATTCTATGAGTAAACTCAAGATTGTATTTGCTACAGAGCTATTTGCACATAGTTTTGGGGTTTGATGCTCTTGGGGTTTGTTTTTTGTTTGGGTTTTTTGGGGAGGTTTTTGTTTGGTTTTGGGTTTGGGGGGGTTGGGGTTTTTTTGTTGTTTGGGGGAGTTGGTGGCTGGGTTTGGGTTTGTGTTTTTTTTGTCGGTTTTGTGTTTGTTTGGCTGGTTTGTGTTCTGTTAGTTTTTGTTTTGTTGTTGTTTTGTTTGGGTCTTGGCTTGTTTTGTTTTAAGAGGCCATCTGTCTGATGGAAAATATTTTGAGGGTGCAGAAGTCAAGGCAGACTGAAGATAACTGTATTAGAGCATTCCCCACACAACTGAGCACACCAGACCACAGTCCCCTTCTCTCATATATTGAACTAGATCAAGTACCCAGTAGCACTGGGCTCTTTTTTCCCAGCTAAATGAACTGTTGTTCTAGTGAGTAGCTGCCTCTATCTCCCCCTCATCAATGGTTAATTAATTAGACCATTCAAAGTAAACAATTTTTTTTAAAAAAGGCAAAAGAGACCCACAGAGATCTGTGATTGAGGAGTCCCCAAATCAGTTCAGAAAGAGGTGGAATCTGAGCCTGGCTCCTTCTCACCCTTGGTGAGCATCTCAACACTGTTATGTGGTTGGGAAGGAGTCCCTTTCAGCCAAACTGTATGAGACCTGGGCCAAATTCATGTTTCCTGACATACTTCATGGAGATGAGATAAACAGTGTGGATCCTTGGATCAAGAATCCTGTGTTATAGGTCACTGCCACGATTCAAGTGTTTAGGGCTTTGCTGGAATATGGATAGAACAACACTCCTAGCAGAAACCTAGATGCCTTGTGGTACAGCCTGGATCATACCTCAACTGAGAAGAAATTTTGAAGATCCATGTTCTGGAGAAAGGTGGGAAAGTGGTGGGCACTTCCACAGAGGCCACTTCATAGAGGAACATGAAGGCTGGGCTGAGATTCAATTTGTTTAGATACTGCTTAATTGGATGAAAATGCATGGGAGATCCTGACAGTGACCCACTACTCCCACCATATGGTACCTACACACAATCACAATCCTTTGCACCACAGCTAGTTTTTGGCATTTAGGTGTAGCTGCCCATATGTGTCCAGAGATGCCTTTCCTCAGCTGCACTAGGGTTACCCTCGTGCACCCTTCATGCACTATGCCGTAGAGGCATTGCTGTGTTTCTGCTGAAAAAAAAAGACTGGAAGTTACTTCTAATGACAACACTCCGGTCCTACCACTGTCATGACATCCTCATCCTCAGAAGGGGGTTGGAGGTGTTAGATCCTAAAAAGGAGGCATCTAGCTCTAGTTTCCACCCTATCTCTCCTGGAGAAGTGACTACCTACCTCTTCTGGAGAAGGCTGAGGGGTGATGCTACTGCTCTGTACAACAACTGGAAAGGGTATAGTGATGTGGGTGTTCCATCTCTTCTCCCTAGTATCAAGTGGCTTCAAACTGGGTCACAGGAAGTTTAGATTGGACGATAGGAAATATTTCTTTACAGAAAGAGTGGTCAGGCATTGGAACAGGCTTTCCAGGGAGGTGATAGAGTCACAATCCCTGGATGTGTTCAAGAAACACAGGGATGTGGCGCTGGGGGACATGGTTTAATGGCCATGTTGGTGTTATGTCAGTGGTTGGACTCGATTATCTTAGAGGCCTTTTCCAATTGAAACAATTATATGATTCTATCTGATGTTGACTAGAATCTCATTTGGAAAGGCTTCCTGTGCCTGGGAGTGTCCTGGGTGGAGAAGTGTTGCAGAGACAAATTGAGTCAGAGCCAGGGCTGACCCTCAGAAGCTGAGCCACAATGCCACTGGCCAGAGGATGGCAGTGTGGGCCAAAACTGAGAATCTGGCGCTGGCCCTCCCTTTGACTTCTTTTGGGGTCTCTCTTCAGGCAGAAAAAAAAAAAAAAATTAAAAAGAGACTTCTCTGCCCTCTGCCTAGTTCCAGGAAGAAAGTAGAAGACAGTTAGGAGCAAATGGGAAGTGATGGAGAGCAGTCAGGCACCGTTTTCTCCTTGTTTATTCAGGAGGGAACAAGTTTGCCCAAGGAGGAAGACAAATCTGCTTTCTTATAGCCCAAGACTAAAGAAATGCCCTATGTGGGAGCCTCAGTCTGCTCCCTGTCAGGCCATAAAAGTGCTTGGCACCGACCTGCCTTGGCATCCTACATTGCCTAGCTCTGAATATTATCCACAAAGCACCACAGTGCTGCAAGAATGTGAACAGTTAAAACCTTTGAAACCTTCGACCTCGACAAATCATCTTAGCAGGCCATAGTCACCCCATGCCTCTGCTGAGTGAACAGGTTTCCTGGATTGAGCCAACTGTGAAACACAGGTGGAGGAGACAGCAGTTCCACACTGTCTTACCATGGAAGGCCCTAGAGCAAGGGGAGTAAGTCGGCAGGGCTATGGTTGCTGGGACGTGTGGGAGGACACGACCGTTACTGCCCTAACAAGGTTTTCAAAGCTGGGAGATGTAGGAAATCAATCAGAGAGGAAGGCTATAAGGACGTCGGCCCCTGGGGTGGGGAGGCGATAGCCCGGGGGCTCGCTCTTGGCAAACTTCTGCAAACCGTTTTGGAGCTGGAATTCAAAGTTTTGCTTGGCGTGGAAATCGACACGCACGTTAGTGGCGCTATCATACCAGCTGGACACGGGCTTGCAGTTTCCCGGGGAGCGGCGTGCCTCTGGGCGAGGGCTGATGAGCCCAGTGACACCCCTGCTTTGGGTTCCCCAGCTCGGCCGGGCTGATTTCCGCACTGCAAAGTCGAAAGAGTGCGGCTAAGGAGCTCAGTCTCTCCCATCGCTGGATGCCGCTGGGTCCGAGAAAGATAACAGCATCTCTGTGTGCTCCGGCGAGCGTTCTTACGGGAACAGGGGATTATCCTCGGGGAGCCGAGGGGCCGATAACCACTGGGCCCTGGACTCCGTCCCCAGGAGCTGACCTCGCCTGTCGAGGCCGCCCCTCGGATGCACGTCGCCAGCGACTCACCGTCGCCGTGACCGGATCAGGCCCTTGGCAGGACGCAGACGCCAGCAGGGCCTGGGCACAAGTGCTTTTCAGACTGCTTGGCTAGGCACTGCCTCCCGGAGCCCGCCGCTGAGGCTTTCCTTGCCCTGGCCATTAAAAAATATACAGTCTTTAAAAAAAAAAAAGAAAAAGAAAGGCAGTCAAGCCAAGGGTGTATTTCGCTGGCCAACAGAGGTGCTCCGGGGGGCTTCAGTCGCCGTACACCACCGATTTCCACGGGACCAGGGTAGTGTCCAGCCCGCGGAAATAGGGTTATGATGCAAGACGGGTTCAGCCTTGCGTTCGCCCTGAACACACCAATGGTCTCTCCGGAAGGGTCTGACCACTGGACCCGAGCGACTGGGAACACCTTCACCGACCCGTGGCTGGACAAAGCCTCTGGTGCATAATCTGTCTCGGTTTTTTTGCCCCCTTCTCTCCTTACGTCTCTGCTTCCCGGCGGGGAGACGGAGTGATGCGAAACGAGGTCCGACAGCAGCAATGTGCGGTGGCAGGGACTGGCCGGGGCAGCGGGGACGACCCGCAGCAAATGCCTGGGCTCGCAGAAGCGACTGGTCCCCAGCCCGACACAAGGTGCCACCCCCACCTTCCTCGTCTCTGCTTCCTTCCCAGCAATGTGAATCCATTCGGGAGCGAACGTTTAGCATTTAATCCGCTCCGAGAGGCATGTGCTTAAACAAGCAGAGTATCAACCCCACGATGAAAGTATTGGGTTATTCTGCAAAGTAATCTACATCAAAGCCTCGGGGGCTGCCGGCTTGAAAAGATCCAAGATGTTTTCTGAGTCCTTATCATGTCTGTGCTTAGGGGGAGTCATAAATTCCACAGGTCGGACTAACACACGATTCCTCCTCTCTCCTTGACCACTGAAGGGTTTTCAACAGGCTTGCTTGCCTTTTCTTTTCTTCCTTTTTTTTTTTTTTTAATTCCTCTTTTCTTTTCTTTTCTTTTCTTTTCTTTTCTTTTCTTTTCTTTTCTTTTCTTTTCTTTTCTTTTCTTTTCTTTTCTTTTCTTTTCTTTTCTTTTCTTTTCTTTTCTTTTCTTTTCTTTTCTTTTCTTTTCTTTTCTTTCACCTTGCAAACAAAGCTCCCAGTTTCGTGTCGTTAAGGTGGGGGGAGAGGGGAGGATCCCTCTCGCCCCGAGTTTCTCCTGTCAGAAAAATAAATTATTTAAACTCGAAAACGACTAGAAATAAAAAAGAATCCTCATGCGGGGTGAATCCTCATGTCAGCAAAGATCCCGGCAAACGGGATCGCATTCGACCTTTCACGGGGCTTACGGGGAAGTCTCTGGTCCGTGACAGGAGTCCCTGAGGTGTGCTGCCCTCCTCGTTACTCCCCAGTCCGCCACAGCCCCGGGACCCGAGGCGACGGTGAGCTCTGACTCCGAAGCGAGATGTCCGCTCCAGATCCGGGCACCAGCCTCTGCCTCCCCGGGGTTCGGGGCTCCGGCGACGGGCAGCAGGCACGGGCAGAGTGGGCAGCACGACCAGTGGGCAGCGGGTATCAACCAGGGCGAGCGCCGTTTTCCCGACGTTTCTCACGCAATCATGCCGCTGACCTGACTCCCCCGGGGCAGACATATCTCCTCCGAAATTGTTTTTCAGCTCAAGAAGTAAGTCTGGGGCTGAAGGAGGAAGGCGGGGAGCCGTCTGCCCAGACCGGTCCCCCGAGTGAAACGGCCCTTCGGTGAGAATACAGGAGTCAGCACGGAGGGAGGGGAATGTTTTCTAGAAATATTTCCCTGAAAACGGTGTTCCCGATCAGGCACTTGTCGCCTTCAGAGACTTTGGGTCGCATTTCCTCACTCAAGATAAAATAGGTAAAACCCGAAATAATCCGAAGAGACCAGAACTTCTCCTGCTCGCTAGTCTCAAAGTCCTGTCCGCTCCGGGGGCTGCGTGGCAGCCGTCGGAAAGCCCCGGGACAGGAGCAGAGAAGTAGTGGGCAGCTGCCGAGACTGGCTCGGGAATCTTCCCGCCTTGGTCGCCCTTTCCAGGACCTCGAGGAGAAAATGAGAAAAAACCGCCTAACGGAGATGCATCTTCTCCTCAGTCTCCTCGGGAAGTCCCGATCGCTGAGGAAAGGAAGTGGGGGCAAATCCTGCTGCAGTCGCAATGAAAAGAAGCCCGACCAGCCTCCATGGCATATGCGCGGCTTGGGATCCATTTTATTTTAAGAAAAGAGTCCAGGGAGTGAGCGTCCCCTATTCCAGTCGCCCGACTGGTAGTTGCTATGGATCGGGAAAAGGGGGCGGCCGTGAGGCAGCGGGGTACATGGGCATTGCCCCCATCTCACAGCCTACCCGAGGTGGGCACACGACTAGCAAGGCCTAGTGTCTCCAGTCCTCCCCATGCTTGAGGTACAGCTGGGATCGCTGTCCGACAGACAAAGTCAGAGCCTGGGACGGGGAAGAGTGGAATGTCGTGCTCGCTGCGAATTAGGCGCTGCCTCAGAGCTCTGTCCTGCTCTGCCGCCGGAGCCCTGGAGTTCTCATCCATTTCCGCGGCCGGCAGCCCCAGCCCCGCCAGCTCGGACTGCCGTCGAGTCTCACCCCAAAGCGCTGCTGTCTTCCTGCTAGGGATTCGTGGATTGAGACTTAGACATTGAATCAGGCTACTTTGGGGTTTGTCAAGCTTTTGTGCGGTTTAATAGAGTGTATTCAGTTTTGTCACTTTAATGGCCCCTTTTCCCGTTTATGGCATCATCAAATTCACATCCGCATAGATCGGCTGTGTAAGTGCTTATCGGGAGAAGCGATTACATTGAAGGAACTCAGAGTTTCTTTTCCAGAGTTACATTTCAGCCTCCCGTAGCACAGAGTGCTGAGGGCTCCAAGCCTCACTTCCTCTCCCCTTTACCCCGCCGGCAAGGTGCGCTGGTGGGAATGGGTAGCAGGGACAGAAATCCTCCCCGGAGAAGACGGCTGGCAGGCGTACCTGCATCCCTGCTGTTGTGGTGGTGTTACCTTAGGGTCGCAACTGCGGCAGCCAGATACAGTTTGCAACAGATAATTGACAGTATGGGCTCAGGCACAGCATTGTCGGCTGTGTGCAAAGACGGAACACTGCGTTTCTCGCAGCCGAGTGGCTCCGAGGAGGCTGCCCGTGATTTCTTCCGCGGGAGCGATGCTCCTCCTTGAGAGCCTCGGTACCTCAAGGCCTCTGACACGGGCCCTCCCGGATACTTTCAGAGACGTCGCTGAATTAGTTCCACTCGGGTAAAGCATACCTCCACGGCAGACTCACGCTCAGCAGCACCAAAGGACACAACGTAAGGAAAGAAGGAGACGGACACTTTCAGGGAGTGAAGTTGGGGAGATATGCCTCTGCAGAGATGAAATCCGCCCTTAGCTGCAAAGACGCCCCATTTCAATGACCTGGGGAGGGACAGACCTCTGCAGAACAGCCACCCACGGAGGAGGCGAAAATACCCCTTGGACACGGCCACCCAGATCTCCTCACGGGAGCCCCGGACACACGTGGCTGGTCACAATGCGGGGTCTGTGGGAGAACCTGTGCAAGACCCTGCCCCAAGCTCCCGGGAGAGCCGGTGGTGACAACCGTTACCGCTCTGCTCCGGCGAACCGTGCCGGGTAAAAGAGCGGACGCTCCCGCTCGGCGACTGAAAGGTTTCCTCCCTGTGTCATGGGAAAAGATGCGAATATGCAAACGTTGTATGGTATTGTCCCCGCTCAGGGTGAAAAGTTAAAGCTTAAAAGAGACGGGAGGAAGCTGAGAGGGGGCTGCCTCTTCAAAGGGGACTGGCTGGGCCGGGGGAACCGGCCGGCGCTTGCCCGGGAGCCGCCCTTACAGAGACAGTATTTCCTGAGGATTTCCAAAGCTTCGGGGTGGAGAAAAGCAGCTGTGAGTGGAGGGACAAATCGCTGGGTTCCCCACGGGATCGACAGCGAAGGGTATGATCTCCGGCAGGAGTCTGATCGTTTCCCCCTTGGCGGGGATGCATGCCCTGACTCAGTACTCAGACCTCTGCGGGCAGAGAAATGCTCCAGCTTCGTTCTACCCTTCATCCCATCCCGTCCTCGAGGCCTAGGCTGGGACAGGAAACGTTGCACAGCTCCTGACTCCAGAGCTCTGCAAGCACACACGCGTGGGGAAGGACGTAGTGCCTTCCGAGGGGGGTATTTCTTGTCTTACCTCTCCTTCATCGCCCGTGACCGAGTGGGAGCGGGTGGGAAGCACGTTGGAAAAAGCAGCAGGCCTTCGAGGTGGGGTCTGCTGCTTAAAACAACCACGACAAAATGTCTTTGTGGATTTTTAATCAAAACTCCCTCCTCTTCCGCCCTTTTTCACCCCCCAGCCTCAAGCACGGAGAAGAGCTGGTTAAAGTGCTGCCTACAGATCGGCCGCGATACACGGCTCCCATATTCCCACCCTCGCCTTTAGATCTCCCTCTCTGTCTTTTGCAAGTCTCTTGATTTCATCCTTTGAACCTCTGATTGGAGGTTAAAGTGCACCAGGTTGCAATGGAAGGAGGAAGCTCTTAAACAATAAAGGCTTGAATATTTAGCTGTGATCAGGTCGCTGCCCTCTCCTTATCTTTTTAAATGCAAATCGTCTTTTAGGGGTAGTAGCTATATACCCAGCGCCTCTCCACGTCACCTGCCTTTGGTGTGTCTGGGCGATTACTAATAGAGCCTTGTAAACAATCGTTAATCATGTAAGTGCTGCCGGCCATTGGATTCGGATCGGGAGCCGGGAGCGCGGAGCGCAGCGCGGGGCCGCGGCCCCTCCGCCTGCCCCCTCCCCGCCCCGGGCAGCCCTTCCTCAAGCAGCAGGCGCGCCGTTGCCAGAGCCCCGAGCAGCAACAGCATGCGGAGAGCCGCCGCCGCGGCCCCGCCAGCATGTACGTGAGCTACCTCCTGGAGAAGGACGGGCCCATGTACCCCGGCCCGGTGCGACACTCGGGGGGACTCAACCTGGCGGCGCAGAACTTCGTGGGCGCCCCGCAGTACGCGGACTACGGCGGCTACCATGTGAACCTCGACAGCGCCCAGTCTCCCGGCCCGGCCTGGCCTGCGCCCTACGCCGCCCCGCTCCGCGATGACTGGAGCGCCTATGGGCAAGGGCCGCCGGCGGCCGCTGGCGCCGTCCATGGTCTCAACGGCGGGGCGCCCGCTGCCGCCATGGCCTACAGCCCCGCCGACTACCACCACCACCACCACCCGCACGCCCACCACCACGCCGGCCCCGCGCCCCACTGCTCTGCCGGGGTCATGCAGCCCCTCAACGCCGCTAACGCCGCCGCCCCTGAGTCGCTCTCCCCCAGCGGGCAGCGTCGGGGCCTCTGCGAGTGGATGAGGAAACCGGCGCAGACCCCGCTTAGCAGCCAGGGTAAGCGCGGACCGGGGGGGAGGCGAGAGGGCGGGGGGCTGCCCCGCCGACCGCTCCCCCGGGGCGCTGCCCTCTCTCCGTGCGCTTGGCAGGCCGGGAGTGAGAGGACAAGCAGCCAGAAACAAACCCGTCCGAGGGTCAGTCCTCGGAAGTGCGGAGGCTGCGGGGCTTTTCCGACAGCCTGCCTGTACTACTGAGTCGGGTCCCGGAGCAACGCCGGGCAGGCAACGGCAGAAGGGGCTGTCTGCCGGGGAGCAGCCGCTGCCGGTCCCGAAGGGTCGGTGCCTCGGGGTGCGCTCTGACAGGAGCAGGGCGAAATGGCCTGTGAACCCGAGGAAACGCTCGCTCTTCCTCCCGTTGTTCCTCTCGTCCACTTATAGCCACTTAGAAGATTTTTATAACCAATTATAGTCATATAAATCATCGGCTGGCGTCGCTCCGCATTCGTTTCTGAGTCACTGGGCACTTGCCCTTCGTTAAGGTTCCCGTGCGGCCAGGCGTCCCGAGCGGCAGAGGCCGCTCTCTGACCCCTGCGGGCCGTGCCCCAAGCCAAGCCAGCCCCAAGACGGTGGGGACAGGAGGTGGGAGGCCGTACCCTGTGTCCCCAGTGCAGGAGACCGGCGGCAGCGTGCAGGACGGGACAGGCCGTGCCCGGCGCCGCGCTCCCTTGTGATGTTAATACCCCGGAGACCCCGGAGACGCTTTTATTCCCCTGCCCTGCATCTACTAGGGGAGATTCCTGTCCTCCTCTTTGATATAAGTCTTCCACGGCCGTTGTCTCCTCTTTTTTCTTTATTTTTTGTTTTGATTTTTTTTTTTCATTAATCTATTGACTGGTAAGCTGAGGAAAAAAAAAACAACCCAAACCCCCACCCAAAACAAAAACAAAACAAAACAAAACAAAACTAAACTAAACAAAACAAAAAAAAAACCAGAAAAAAACTACAAAGAAAAAGGTAGCTACTTTGTCGGTAAATAAGGACTTCTGGCATTCCTCTATCATCTCCTGCCTTGCCCTACGGACGACATATCGGGCTGGGGTTCCTCTGGAGGTGTGTGGAGTGAGGGTCCCGGCCACGCCCGAGGCCGACGCGCCTCAGGGGAAGCCCCGGTGTCCTGGTGCCGGCCACTGGCACCGGCTACGCCCCGAGTGACGATGGCGTTGGAGCTCTCCCAGCCCCGTCGCGCTTCCCACAGCAGCCCGTGGTGTTCCCACAGTTTGGGCTTCTGCGGTGGTGGCCGATCCCTTGTCTCCATTCAAATTCTGCCTTTGGAGCCAGTGTTTATGTTAATGTGCAGGGCTGGGGGGATGAAAGCGCCTGCCGCCATTTGTTCAGTAGTGGTAATTCAAACAGAATGTGGCTGTCATTAAGGCTTTGAGAAGGGTTTTTCTTTGATAAGATCTCCTTGTCCTGCATTGTTTGGGATTGTGTTCCCTATTCACTGGCTCTGGGGAGTTTTCTCTGATCAGGCTTGTATCTTTACAGGGTGCTTTTGTTGTGGTTTGCAGAGAGTTTACCTGAACAAAGTCAGCCTGCTAGCCACTAAGCACCTTGAGGGCACAGACTCCCCGCCTCGGCTCCCCGGGGAACGGCAGAGCCAGGGACACAACCAGTTAAACAAGAAACCCTCGGGAGAAAAGAGGTCAGCGGCTGCGACGATGCACATTCGCCGACCGCTTAATGGCATTTGCTTTTGTATTTCGTTGAGTTCGGGTTTTCGGATTTTAGGTCGGTTACTTTTAGCGCTAAAGTTGCTTGTCACCCTTCCAAGGTCACCGAGAAGTTGATTTAGCCGCTGCTCCGACGCTGGCAGCAGGGACAGAAGCTGAGGTACCCGGTCCGGAGCCCGGCTGGGCCCCGAGGGTCCTCGACGGCCTCTCCCGGTTCTCCGCGCTTATGTCGGTGTTTTTTGCTTAGAAGCGAAGCCACCATGCCCTGAATAGGGCTGCTCTTTCTTTTTCCCTTTCCCCTTCTGTCTGTAAAAGAGTTTGTTCTCGATAGGGAAGGCGAAACAAAACTGAAAGCCACAACAAACAGAAAGTGCTCAATAGAAGTGTTCTAAGGGCAGCGCACAGGCGTGCTGCAAGGCTGAGACTGACAGCCAGGGCCAAAAGCCCACTCCTGGCTTGCCCTTACAGCTGGTGTGCCTGTGATTTCTCTACCATGTCCCCAGGGAGCTGCGGAACGCCTCTTCTCTCCTCTGTCCTCTGAGCTCAGTAAAGCCCCAGGCAGGGGGAGGCTAGCAGCAAATGGGGGAGGCCTAATCCTACTTGCCCTGAACCCACAGAGAGCCACACCCCACCCGAGTCCGTTGACTGTGACTTTCCCAACTCCGGCCTTGTTCTCCGCAGTTAAAACGAGGACGAAAGACAAGTACCGTGTCGTGTACACCGACCACCAGCGTTTGGAGCTGGAGAAGGAATTTCACTACAGCCGCTACATTACCATCAGGAGGAAAGCTGAGTTGGCCTCCAACCTGGGACTGTCAGAGAGGCAGGTCTGTCCCTTGGGTGATGCTCCCCGTGCCTGCCACGGGTGGCCTGGATGTGCAAGGTCGGGATGTGCAGGGACTGAGATGTATCGGGACTGGAATGTGTAGAGCTGAGATGCACTGTGGCTGGGCTGCACAGGGGCCGGGATACACGGGGACTAGGACGTGCTAAGGCTGAGATAGGGGACAGAAATGTGCTCCTTCGGAGGAGAACGTTCTTGGGGACTCACTCCATTCAATCCTCTCTTTCCCGCATTCCTGGCAGGTGAAAATCTGGTTCCAGAACAGGCGGGCGAAGGAGAGGAAGATCAACAAGAAGAAGCTTCAGCAGGTGCAGCCTGGCGGCACAGAGCCTCTCAGCCCCGGTACCCCTCTGCAGGGTCCCGCAGCAGGGACAGCTACTGCCGGGCTGGGCCCCGCCGCTCCGCAGTGACAGCGACCTGGGGACATCGGCACAGGGACTGCTGGAGGTCACAGTTGCGGTGGGACCAGGCCGGGCCAGGTCTGGGGGAGAGCGGTGGGAGCAGCCCCCCGCCTGCCTATGCACTACAGCGCCCACGGGGCTGGCCATGTGTACAGATGTACAGTATATGTGTCTTGTTGTCCAGGGGAAGCGTGGTCATCGCTTCATTAATATTATTATTATTATTATGTTCGGGTGGGTTTTTTTTACCCTGGAGTTTGTTAGATAAAAGGGGGGCACTGTCTGCCAGCCACCCCCAGTGAATCTCAGGGATAGGTCCGAAAGACCTTACAAATGTTGGGCTACCAATGAATTTTAACAGGAGAGAAAATTAAAGCTCTTTTTTATTTTATTTCATATTTTCTTTTCTTTTTTTCTAACCACCCATATGCAAGATGTTCATCCTGCCCTAAGGGCCAGAGCAGACTAGATAAGGCACTGTTTGAATGTTCAAAAGTGAATTGCTTAATGTTAGATACTTGTAAAAGAGCCCATAAACCCAATGCTGATAGTCACCCAGCCAGATTTATCAGCTGCAGTGCAGAGAAATTGAAAGAATGAAGTCGCCTCCGAGAAAGGTGTCCTGTCACGTTGGAATGAGGAGCCTTGCTTGTGTGTACAATGTCTCATTGGTTAAATTGAGTTTCTCATCTCCTTACAATTTTTGACTTGTTTGATTTTTTTTTTTTCCAGTTAGTTTTCCCAAGTCTTTTTGGTTTTATCAGCTTTACATGGGCTTCACTGCAGCCTCACAAGGAGCAGAAACCCTCAGGAGACCCCTGTGCTATATCAGAATCCACCTTGCACGGGCTATGGCACATTTCCACATGCTGACTAGATGGTGGGGACCAGGATAGAAATACTCAATGACTCAACTGGCCAGAGATGAAAACAAGGATGCCCAGCTCATTTGGCCAAATCACCCTGCCTCTTTGCCATGTGTACTGCTTATTTAAGTCCAGGAGAAATTCTACTGAAGTGAGACCAGGCAGGCAGACTGGGACAGTCATGAAGCAGCCAGTGCCCAGAGATGCATGTGAGACCAGTTCATGTGGGTCTGGGCCTCGGCAAGAATGGGAGCCCTGAACATAGTTTACATAGTTTACTGACCTCCACAGTGTTTGGCCCCATGTAATTCTGTTTTACTTGTCACATTTATATAAGATATTCCATTTGTCTTCTTTGGGAGCACTTTGTTTTTTCCCTTGCCGATCCTTTTCTCATCTTTTTGCTGAAAGCCAAAGCTGAATGACAGCAAGATCTACAGAACTTCACAAGGAAGGTTGGTTTGCCAAGGCCTGGCCTCACAGGCAAGGTGGCTTTCTCCACCTCTGAGAGCTTGAGAAAATGGCAAGCCCAGCGTCAAAGCCTTTGTGCTGGGTTTTGGCCATGTGTAGTTCCATGGCTTGCTGGATCAGGGGCTAGGTGCTAACTGGAAGACTGGCAGAAAATGCATATGTAGGCTCCTGTGCCTGGAGGAAGACCACGTTGGGAAGCAGTACTTCCAGTGCAGGTAGTCTGCTTGATTTTCTGTTTTGTGCATAGACTCTGAAACAGGCCTTGTCAGGAGACATGGGTGTAGCACCCAGGCTCATTAATGTGGGCTTGACACACAACATGCCCTGCTGGGTCCAATGTCCATGGTTCTCTCTGGGCCAGAGGGAGGCAGAAACCAGATCCATCCTTCTTTGCTTTGAAAGGCTCTCTGGATCTTTTTGGAGGAGCTGCTTCCTTTGAGACAACTAAAGCTAAGCATAATCCCAACTGAGTGGCTTAGCTGTGCAGCATCAGCCTCTAACCAGAGGAGAGTAGTTGTGACCGAGATGACTCAGTTAAAAAGATTTCGCAGGCACCATGGTACACTCACTCTTTCCACTGTTCTCCTCACGAGGGCGTGAGGGCTCTCAGAGGGCAACAGCCATGCTGCAGCTGAGGTGAGGGTGGCCCTAGGTGGTGCCGTTCCTTCGAGGATGCCCTCTGACACCTAGGGCCACCCCCATAGCATTGATCCCCAGTCCGGCTGCTGCCCAAGTTGCTACGCGTTGCTGCGATACGCCTGTCAATAAACCCTGTTTGGATTGTGGAGCAGAGCGCAAGGTTTGTTTGTTTAGTGGTTAGAGGTTCAAAAGTCGGCATTGTCCCACTGCAAACGAGCACAAGTTTTTTCTCCCTAAGGAAAAGCTGACTGCGGTGAGAGGGAGGGGGAGATATCGGTGGGCCCCTTTATTTGCTTCCAGGAATAATTAATGGCAGTGTGAAAAAAGATGACCACAGAATTATGAAAGATCATCAATAGGTAAATTTAATCACAAAGGATCTGGGGATGTAAGAGGTGCTGCCTGGTACAGTTTTGTTGGCATTCACTGGCCCCTCATGAGGCCAGAGTGGCATGGGACTGTCAGAGTCTAGGACTCTTCACTTGCTGGTGGCATGCAGCTGCCTCCTGTACCAGCCTTGGCATGGCAACATTTGGGGCAGTTCCTGTAACCCTTCAGCAGTGTGTTCCTGTTTGGTTTTAATGCTGAAAGTAATGAAATTTTTTTCCTGTGGGACTTTCGAGAAAGGGTTCCTCACATTGAGGTGAACTATTTGATGTTCATGAAAGTTTCCTGTCTCCAAAAAGTTTGAGACATATAAGCAAACTTGACATACTGTAAATGTTTGAATTTCAGATCTCTTCCCTTCTTTGCTAGTGAACGTTACTTTTCTGAACTCTCCTCAGATTCTTGACTATGACCATGCAGAACTCAAATTTCTCGGTGTAAAAAGGAACTGACTGAGCAAATTAGATCCACACCCAATTCCAAACAGTTCCTCTCTCCCATCCCCAAACAAATAAAACACCAACCTTCTGGCTTTCTTTACATTCCTCATGTGTCACAAAGGAGTGTAAAAAAGGCACAAACTGGATACCTTGTTTATATGGGGTGAGATTTACAGGCATTTCAATCAGTCCGGTAGACCACAATACTGAACCAGAAGCACCGTTTGGAGGAGGTGAGCTGTTTGTGGTGGCCCTCTGACTGTCCCATGGGTGTTTTCACCTCTTGCAGAACTCCCAACTGTCCTGCAGCAGTGAGTTGAGACAGACCAGTGGGACACAACGGGTCAGCGCTGATGCACCTTGCCTGCCTGGCAGAGGCTGGAATAGGTATCCTCAGAAAGCTTCTGCCCAGACTAGGTAAAATCCAGAAAACTGGAAGATTTATCCCCAGAACTGTGGGAGGACGGTCCCCTGTTCTCCCTTCCTTGACAAATTTTCCTTTTCCTATCACCATAAAATAACAAAGTACTTAGGATCTCTTCTCTTGGCTTAGCTCTTAGCAAAATATAAGAGTTTCTCAAGAAAGCTGTTTGAGTTTGGGACAAGAAATGTTGTAGTCCACCATGGGGAAAGTAATAAGGTCCTAAAAGAACTTGAATACCAGCCATCTAACAGAGAGCAAAGACTTCTGAAACTGAGGGGAGTTTGCTATGGGTGTCTTGAATCCTGTCTCCAGAAAGCTGTGTGACTGTGCAAGGCCATAGGTTTCTCTTTGCCTCTCCATCAGGGGCTGGAGTAGAAGAGGAAATCCTTGAGTTTAGAATTCTGTTGATATAGCTCCGTGGGATGCAATGCTTTGGGGTCAAAATTCATGACCAACACTTGCCTTGGATCCCACTTGGGTAATAGAGCTTTGTTCTGAAGTTTGGAGCAATTACAGCTGAAAGCAGAGTTGATGCCAGAGAAACAGCTCTGGGGGCCTTCCAGGAACAGAGTTCGTAAATAGTAAGGAAACTCATCGGAACATGAGTCTACTGATGGCATGTCCACTCGCACAGATAGTTCATCAAGAAAACAAGGACAGCTTGGCATGACATGGCATGGGATGGGTGGCCTGATGCAGCACAGGACAAGTGTCAGGGAGATGCACGCTAGGAAGATCACTTGCAAAACAGCTCTGTTTACTGGAGGAAAGTCATGGCAGAGAATTGTCAAGAGCTTCTGAGCACACATAGGTTCAGACTTTCCCAGAAGCTTTAACAGCCCTCTGGGTTGGTCTGATCAGATCTGGCTGATCTATTTGGTGGAGCAGGGCATTCCTTATGTCTGATCAATGAGGAAGGGCTGCTTCCTTCTCACCTGCATGTTCTGCTGTGCTGTGACCAAGGTGAACAAAGACTATTTCTTCTAATTTGTGTCTTAACAATGCCTCCAATTCCATTCTCAGTTTTCAGCACTTAGAGAAGTCAAACATCTTGGTTGAAAGAGGGGAGGGGGAGCAGTCACTTGCAAAGGGGCAGCAAAAATTTGAGCTATTCACTAAAACAAACATTTTGTTGCCCAGAGACTGGAGTCAGAAACCCAAGAATCCCTTTCTAGTCCTGTATTTCTAAACTGAAGTATCACCTATTTGGAGACAGTCACTAGATCCCTCTGCAAACGCTTTCAAAGTATGGGAAGTATGGGGGGGGGGGAGAAAGAGGATGAAAACTCAAAAATGATTCTCATTTCATGTTCGCTTGGGTGTCTAGATACATATCTGTAGCATTCAGCAGGCACCAGTCCAATTAACCCCCAGCTCAACTAACCATTGTCAAGATGGTAACTGACATGAATAATTTCCCTTTTACCCCAATTTCCTCTAATTATACTGGTATCTATGCTGACATAGTACCTAGCACAATCTATCTAGCCATAGTAGATAATATTTCTAATGTAATATACCTAACCTAATGGTCGAAGTAGAGGCCTTGATTCAATCCCTCAAATTAATAAAGATTCATTATTCCTTTTCTTAAATTTTGTCACAGAAGCACTGAATGTTAAGGGTTGGAAGTGACCTTGAAAGATCATCTAGTCCAAATGCCCCACCAGGGCAAGATCACCTAGAGGAGAACACACAGGAACACATCCAGATGGGTTTTGAATATCCCCAGAGAGGGAGACTCCACAATCCCTGTGGGCTGCCTGTTCCAGTGTTCTGTCACCCTCAGAGTGAAAAAAAAATTTCCTCCTGCTTCCACGGAACTTCCTATGCCACAGCTTTAACCCCTTGTCCGGCCATTGGGCATCACTGAGAAGAGCCAGGCTCCATCCTCTTCACATTCACCCTTTATGTATTTATAAAAATGAATGAGGTCACCCCTCAGTCTCCTCCTTTCCAAGCTCACTCAGTCTAAGGAATATGTTCCACTCCCTCAATCATCTTTGTGGCTCTGCACTGGACTCCTTCAAGCAGGTCCCTGTCCTTCTTGAAATGAGTGGCCCAGAACTGGATGCAATATTCCAGACGTGGCCTCACCAGGGCAGAGTAGATGGGGAGGAGAACCTTTCTCTACTTTCTAACCACAGCCCTTCAAATGCACTCCAGAATGGCATTGGCCTTCTTGGCCGCAAGTGCACATTGCTGGTTCATGGTCAACCTTCCATCTATTAGGACCCCCAGGTCCTTTTGCCCTTCAACTATTCTCCAGCAGGTCAGCCCTCAATCTATACTGGTACATGGGGATGTTCTTTCCCATATGCAAGACTCTGCACTTGCCCTTGTTGAATTTCATATAAGCTTCTCCCTGCCCAACTCTCCAGCCTAAGTCTCACCGAATGGCAGCACAACCCTCTGGTGTGTCAGCCACTCCACCCAGCTTTGTGTCATCAGCAAACTTGCTGACAGTGCACTCTGTGCCCTCATCTTGGTCATTGGCAAATATATTGAATAGTACTGGTCCCAGTACCGGTATCAGTCCAGTATCTAGAGGGCCTCCACTAGATACAGGTCTCCAACTAGACACCTTCCCATTGACCAAAACTCTCTGACTTCTTTGCTTCAAACAGGTCCCAATTCACCTCACTACCTGATCATCCAGACCACACTGTCTCAGTTTAGCTGGGAGAATGCTGTGAGAGATGGTGTCAAAGGTTTTACTGAAATTGAGATAAACCAGATCCACTGCTCTACCATCATCAATCCACCTGGTTATGTCCTCATAAAAGACTATCGGGTTGGTCAAACACGTCTTCCCCTTGGTAAAATCATATTGACTGCTCCTAATCGCCCTCTTGTCCTAAGGACAGCACCAAGGATAAGTTATTCCATTACTTTTCCAGGGATGGAGGTGAGGCTGGCTGGTCTATAGTTACCTGGGTCCTCCTTCCCTTTTTTGAAGATTGGAGTGATGTCTGCCTTCCTCCAATCCCCAGGCACCTCTCCAGTCCATCATGACTTACCAAAGATGACCTCCACTAGCTCCTTCAGCACAGAATCACAAGACGGTTTGTGTGCTTCGCAGAATCGCAAGATAGTTTCTGTGGAAAGGGACCTTTAAAGGTCATCTAGTCCAAACTCCCTGCAGTGAGCATGGACATTTTTAACTGGATCAGGTTGCTCAGAGCCCCATTCAGCCTGAACTGGAATGTTTCCAGGGATCTACCACATTTCTGGGCAAGCTATTCCAGTGTTAACTTACTCACATTGTAAAAAAAGTCTTCCTTACAGCTAATCTAAATTTACTTTCTTTCAATTTAAAATTCTAACTGCTTATTTCCAACCTACTGATCCCTGGCACTTGAGCTGGACTAAAGACAACTAGACAGATGCTAAATATAATATCTGGACTCATTATCTGCCCTCAGGCACTCCTGCACCCAGCTGTCACAGGCAGGATTGGAAAGAGAGCACTTCTTGTAATACTCTGACAAAAGAACAGAGCAAGCCAAACAAAACATGTGGACCTTTTCCACTCTCAGCATTTATGTTTCCTTACTCAGCCAGGTATTTTTGGCAGCTTTTGCTAGCTCATGTAGTTTTGTTTTTGAGCCAAATCCTGTTCCCCTGACAAGCCTTGTTCCCTTCCACAGTCGCCACCCTTCTTTTAAATAATTTGCATAGAGCCAAAGACCTTTGTGAGAGAAAAGCTGACTCACCTCCAACATTCTTTGAAAAGGGATGATACTTGCTTCAGAAAGTCCCCTCCTCTGCAGATGAATAAGACAAACTTTCAGCCCTGGAAACCTAGATTGCTTGTGGTGAATTTTTTCCATGATGTGAAAAGAGAAAGATCTCTCAGGGCTACTAAACTTCTTTGGTCTCTTGCCTCCATGAGTGAATGCAGAAAGGCCAGTTTAGGCTTCCAACAAAAGCTTTCTTGCAGGCAAGACTTCAGAGAATGTCCTGCTCCAAGGCACAAACATTGGAAACTAGGGGCATGATTCAGGAACCACAATCAGGTGGGTCTCAGAACTTCTTCTAAGATCATAATTCTTCATTAAGGCATCTTGAGTGCAAGGAAGATGGGCAAGACATGGATACCAGAGGCTTTCCAAGCCTCCAGACACTAAGCTCCTAAATCAAGCAGGAGTTGAGAGAAATACTAGCATCTATTTTTTTCTCTCTTTTTCCACAGTTTGAAAATGAGTTGATCCCTTTCACAAAGATTGCCAGAAGTGATATAAAGATCTGTGTAACAGTTAACCACTGAGTGTTCCTTAAAGATAACTCAAGCTTTCAACTACATTTTAGGGAAATTCCAGACCTCACCTAATCTGCAGAATTTATTTTGTTTGTTATTTGTAAAATTTAAGAGCATCAGAAGAAATTTGCATTAGCTCTCAGCAAGAATCATCTCCTATCAATGCCAAAGAATTTTTATTTTAGTTTAAAATAGAAAATGCTGCTTTATGAATCACAAATTGCATTAACAGAAAAACAACATCAAGCTACTTATTTTTGATATATAATAAGTGCAGTATTTTTTTTTGCTGGCAATAATATTCACTTTTTAGACTTTTCTTAACCCTCCTGGAGATGCTTATTATGTATCTCTAGATGTAGAAGTAGTCACAGGGACTGAAAAGAGGTCTTTAAAAACATCTTGCACAATGACTCCCAGGAATGCAGTGACTCAGAAGAAAAGCAACTTTCTCTTATCAGGAGTGCATTTCTTCCTCTGGGAGTTCAGACTAGAAACATGATCCTTTTTCTGTTCCCAGTAACAGCAGCCTGCTCTTCCAAAGTCTGAACAATACCTTGAACCTCTCTTGCATTCTCAGTCATTCCTCATCAAACTTCCATCACAACTCCAAAGGTGTTTTCTCTTCTAGGAGGCTTGGCCTCCGCTGACAGCTCCTGCTGGTAAAACATGCCCTGTGTTACTTCTTTGCCAGTAGGCACATACTCCTGATTCAGGGTAGGCAAACAGTCTTGACACCAGTCCATCAAAAGCAGCTGCCCAAGCATGGGCAGCCAGGACTGATGTGGTAAGGGCTTATCAGTCCCAGCAAAGTCCATCATGGTCTAGGGGATGGGAGGATTCAGCCTACGTTCATGCATATCCCTCCCCAGGGATCCTACCATGGACACCTAGATCACAGAATCACAGAAATGTTCAGGTTGGAAAAGAGCCTTAGTATCACCAAGCCCAACCTATAACCCTGCTCTGCAAGGTTCGCTCCCAAACCATATCCCCAAATACCACATCCAAAAGACCTTTAAACATATCCAAGGTTGGTGAGTCAATCACCTCCCTAAAAGCCACTTCCTGCCTCTATTGGCCTCTAAAAAGTGATCCTATATCCCTAATGGGCTAGGAGCTGCCATCACATCCTGGTGCTGGCTTCCTATGCATAAGACAGGAAAATTTAAGCATAGAATGAGTAAAAAAAAGCAAAAAGTAATTTTCCTGTCTTGATGAGGAGTGAGGCCAATTCTGCCACAGGAAAGGGAAAAGATGGGGCGGCAGTGTCAAATGCCCCTGGCAGCAGGGGGATGCCTATCTCCCCTTTTCTCAGCAGTACCTGCTGCCTCCCTGCTGAGAGTGAATCTGGGCCCAGGTAATGCAAGTAGCAGTTCCACTCACTCTAACCTGGCAGTTGCCTGTACCCCGTGAGGTTCCTGTGGTTGGTGGGAAGCCCAGAACAGTCTGTGATTTGCTCTGAGGTCCAGAGCAAAGAAAGGCCCTGCTGAGGAGGACATAAGTAAATGCATTGAGGCAGCTTGGAAAGCCCACAGGGAAAAAAACAAAATAAAAAGGACAGGAGAGAGTGACAGCCCAGCAGCCACCACTCCCTTCCAGCCAGGTCCCTCACAATGTGCCACCATATTTCTCCATTTCGCAGCCACTCAGGCTGCTCAGCCCATGGGTCCCTCCAACAACCCAGGAAAAAGCAAGGGCTGGTGTGAACTGCTGAAGGAAACAGCACTGCGGCTTTACCTGACTTCAAATGATTCAAGAAAGAGTCCTGATAATTAATCTTGCTCAGTATATTTTTCCTTTGCAAACATCACAGCTTATATACGTCATTTTGCAAAAGACATGAGACTGCTTTCTCCCAAGTCAGCATGTGCTCAGATCCCTACAGCTGTGCTCCTCAAATTCAAGTCAGTCCTGCTTTGAATTCTCTCAGACTGATTCCCAGACATACGTTGCTCTGTCGTTCTAAAGCACTAAGCAGATTATTTGCCTTGCAAAGTGAAGCTCAGTACAGTGGCATCATTTCACTGTTATGGAAATTTCCTGAAGTCATCCACAGAATCATAGAATCAGTCGGGGTTCGAAGGGGACACAAGGATCATCTACTTCCAACCTCCCTGCCATGGGCAGGGACCCCTCACACTAGATCAGGCTGTCTAGAGCTTCATCCAGCCTGGTCTTAAACACCTCCAGGGATGGGGCTTTGACCACCTCCCTGGGCAAGCTGTTCCAGGGTCTCACCACCCTCATGGTGTAGAACTTCTTCCTAACATCCAGTCTGAATCTACCCATTTCTAACTTGGTTCCATCCCCCTAGTCCTATCACTACCTGACATTCTAAAGAGTCCATCCCCAGATCTCTTGTGGGTCCCCTTAAGGTACTAAAAGGCCACACTAAGGTCACCTTGGAACCTTCTCTCCAGACTGAACAGCCCTAACACTCTCAGTCTCTCCTCACAGGAGAGGTGCTCCAGCTCTCTGATCATCCTCGTGGCCCTTCTCTGGACACCTTCCAGCACATCCATATCCCTTTTGTAACAGGGGCTCCAGAACTGGATGCAGTACTCCAGGTAGGGTCTCACCAGTGTGGAGTAGCAGGGGAGGATCATTTCCCTCGACCTGTTGGCCACACTTCTCTTGATGCAGCCCAGGATCTCATTGGCTTTCTGGGCTGTAAGTGCACGCTGCTGGCTCATATTGAACTTCTTGTCCACCAGCACCCCCAAGTCCCTCTCCTCAAGGCTGCTCTCAAGCCAGTCACTGCTCAGCCTGTATTGGTGCTTGGGATTGCCTCAACCCAGATGCAGGACCTTGCACTTGATCTTGTTGAACTTCATGAGGTTGGCTTGAGCTCACCTCTCCAGTGTGTCAAGGTCCCTCTGGGTGGATCCTTTCCCTCCAGTATGTCAACTGCACCACACAGCTTGGTGTCATCAGCAAACTTGCTGAGAGTGCACTCAATGCCACTGTCCATGTTGTCAACAAAGATGTTAAACAAGACTGGTCCCAGGACTGACCCCTGAGGGACTCCACTTGTCACCGCCCTCCACTGGGACATGGAGCCATTGACAGCCATTCTTTGGATATGGCCATCAAGCCAGTTCTTTATCCATCTAGTGGTCCATCCATCAAACACATTTTTCACCAGTTTGGAGAACCTGTTCAGATGATAGAAACCTTCCTGTTGCTGTCAAGGCACCCACTTGTTAAGCCACGGAAGTAAAGCTCAGGCTGTGTTCCTATATCTGTCCTGATAAATTAAAAAAAGTGTACTGGAGCTCAATCAGCTGGGTTGGTAAATGTTTGGCTTGCTACACAACCAGCTCTTGACTTGGCCCAACTATTGTTTGCCTGTATTGCTTCTGAGCATGGTTTGAGGGTTAGTACAAGCAAGTGACTGTTCTGAGGATGTGGTTTGGGTATAACAAACTTGTCCTAGAGGGTAACAGAGAACCCATTTGCATATGGGTTATTTGGTGACAAATGACCTCAGTGCTGAGGGCTGATCTAGGACACAATCAACAAGATATAGTCTCAAATTTGTAAGCGGTATTATAATCACATAAATCAGTTCAGGAAAGGCACATTTTGGGAAGTCTTAAGCACCTGAAGATGTGAACACACTTAGTATGCAGCTTTTCTGTGTTGTGGGGCTAAAATGGGTTTGAGACATGCTCTGGCAATACATGTTTTTTACATCAGTAAGATCTGGGACCATGGCTGGTCACTTAGAGTCTGTAACAGTGTCTGACTGTGGTACCTGTGCTGCTCATCTGTTCCACATGCACCTTCTGCTCACTGCTTGCATCACCCAGACATCCTCTGCTTTACCATGTACCTGTTCCCTTTGCTTCTCCCTATGCAAAGATGCTAGTGCTTGGCATCTGTGTGTGGGTGGATTCTGGATGGGAGTTGGGTTGAGTTGAGTTGAGGAGATTTGAGGAGATTCGAGGAGATTCGAGGAGAGTCGAGGAGATTCGAGGAGAGTCGAGGAGATTCGAGGAGAGTCGAGGAGATTCGAGGAGAGTCGAGGAGATTCGAGGAGAGTCGAGGAGATTCGAGGAGAGTCGAGGAGATTCGAGGAGAGTCGAGGAGATTCGAGGAGAGTCGAGGAGATTCGAGGAGAGTCGAGGAGATTCGAGGAGAGTCGAGGAGATTCGAGGAGAGTCGAGGAGATTCGAGGAGAGTCGAGGAGATTCGAGGAGAGTCGAGGAGATTCGAGGAGAGTCGAGGAGATTCGAGGAGAGTCGAGGAGATTCGAGGAGAGTCGAGGAGATTCGAGGAGAGTCGAGGAGATTCGAGGAGAGTCGAGGAGATTCGAGGAGAGTCGAGGAGATTCGAGGAGAGTCGAGGAGATTCGAGGAGAGTCGAGGAGATTCGAGGAGAGTCGAGGAGATTCGAGGAGAGTCGAGGAGATTCGAGGAGAGTCGAGGAGATTCGAGGAGAGTCGAGGAGATTCGAGGAGAGTCGAGGAGATTCGAGGAGAGTCGAGGAGATTCGAGGAGAGTCGAGGAGATTCGAGGAGAGTCGAGGAGATTCGAGGAGAGTCGAGGAGATTCGAGGAGAGTCGAGGAGATTCGAGGAGAGTCGAGGAGATTCGAGGAGAGTCGAGGAGATTCGAGGAGAGTCGAGGAGATTCGAGGAGAGTCGAGGAGATTCGAGGAGAGTCGAGGAGATTCGAGGAGAGTCGAGGAGATTCGAGGAGAGTCGAGGAGATTCGAGGAGAGTCGAGGAGATTCGAGGAGAGTCGAGGAGATTCGAGGAGAGTCGAGGAGATTCGAGGAGAGTCGAGGAGATTCGAGGAGAGTCGAGGAGATTCGAGGAGAGTCGAGGAGATTCGAGGAGAGTCGAGGAGATTCGAGGAGAGTCGAGGAGATTCGAGGAGAGTCGAGGAGATTCGAGGAGAGTCGAGGAGATTCGAGGAGAGTCGAGGAGATTCGAGGAGAGTCGAGGAGATTCGAGGAGAGTCGAGGAGATTCGAGGAGAGTCGAGGAGATTCGAGGAGAGTCGAGGAGATTCGAGGAGAGTCGAGGAGATTCGAGGAGAGTCGAGGAGATTCGAGGAGAGTCGAGGAGATTCGAGGAGAGTCGAGGAGATTCGAGGAGAGTCGAGGAGATTCGAGGAGAGTCGAGGAGATTCGAGGAGAGTCGAGGAGATTCGAGGAGAGTCGAGGAGATTCGAGGAGAGTCGAGGAGATTCGAGGAGAGTCGAGGAGATTCGAGGAGAGTCGAGGAGATTCGAGGAGAGTCGAGGAGATTCGAGGAGAGTCGAGGAGATTCGAGGAGAGTCGAGGAGATTCGAGGAGAGTCGAGGAGATTCGAGGAGAGTCGAGGAGATTCGAGGAGAGTCGAGGAGATTCGAGGAGAGTCGAGGAGATTCGAGGAGAGTCGAGGAGATTCGAGGAGAGTCGAGGAGATTCGAGGAGAGTCGAGGAGATTCGAGGAGAGTCGAGGAGATTCGAGGAGAGTCGAGGAGATTCGAGGAGAGTCGAGGAGATTCGAGGAGAGTCGAGGAGATTCGAGGAGAGGAGAGGAGAGGAGTGAACGTAGGATCGCTGGTTGCCGAGCAGCGCAGTCCGCCCCCACCTGGCCCGGCCCCACCCAGGCCGGGGCTGCACGGCGGCAGAGCAGCCGGCAGGTGGCACCGTCGCCACGGCAGGTGCCGAGCCTGGACCCGGGGAGTGTAGGCGATCTGCGGAGACTCAGTCGCAGCCCCACACCGGTCCCGGCTTCGAGGCTCTCCCTGCGCACCGAGTCTGATATCTCCACGTGAAAGCCAGAGGTGCTCCGTTTTGCCGGGCCCGATGTTTTCTGTTGAACCGCTGCCATCAACATCTCCTGGAGCAAAAATTCGAGAAGCCTATAGAACACGTGTTACCTCCTGGTGACCTGACCTCCCGACTGGGGCTGTCTCAGCTATCACATCCTCCTTGCCTTCCTTGTGCCATCAGGAGTTTTGAAATCACTGAATATTCATTTCCCACCAAGCAGTGCAGCAGCATTGCATACAATTCCACTTGCCCTGCTCTCTGCAGTTTTGGGGTTTTTTTTGCTTTCTTCAAATAGCTGTGGCTTCTGCAATACAAGACATCGGTCATTCCTGTTGTGTAAAACAGGCCTCTACCATGGAGTAGAACCTGAAAATGTCTATGGTACCATCTGAAGAGCCCTGGTGACACTTAAGAAAACCATTATATGTCCAACATAAACCATGCTTGAATGACTGAACAAATCTTTCCTCCTCACATTTCTGTCCTTAGATCTCCACACATACTATACCCCTGGTATCCTCCTTCACAGCAGCTCCCCAGAAGTCTGGTCCAAAGACCATTCAAACCAGTTCCATTGTCTGCAGTTAGCTTTGGATTATGGCCTAGATCTCATTTGCTGGCTCCTGGCTTTATATGTCTTCTATGCCCTCATTTGGAACAGTCTCTACTTGCCTAAAGGCTTTCTTTCCACAAATTTCCCTTAGTCCCATTTTGTTCAGGTTGCCTCTCTAAACTGGATAAATTACAGCTTCAGAGTTTAATGGATTGGATCAAGGATTGCCTAAGAGATGGCATGAGACTGTAAGATTAATGGCAAGGTAGGGTATCTCCTGGAGTGACAGCAAGAAAATAAAGATGGCCAACAGCTAACACATTTTTGGCCTCAAAAGGGAACTTAAGCAATGCAACAGAGTTCTTTGGCAGGACAAGGCAGGACGCTGACAGTAAAAAGAGCATCAAACTGGTACATACCCTAAGTAAATGAAAATACTACCCACGTTTCATAGAATCATAGAATGGTTTAGGTTGTAAGGGACCTGAAAGATCATCTAGTTCCAAACCCCCTCCACCAAACAGGACAATACTGGTGTGGGATAGTAATGACAAGGGGATTTCTCAAAAATAGAACTGGAACATTTTCAAAGCCTCGCCTCATCCAGTCTCCTTTTCCTTGATCACAACTGATTGTAGTCATGGCATTGCTGGCAGGACTATGCCTAACCTGGTTCTCAAGCTGCCTAGTGTGGAGACTCAGCCAGCCTCTCCAGGCATTTTTTTCTGGCTTTTCTCACCATTCTTCACTTTTCTCACTGTGAGGATGGCTCCCAAGGCATTTGTTTCATTCACATTTCTTCTTTTTATTACAGTCCTCCCACAATGGGCAAAGGACAGCTCTCTACTTTCATCTTTGCAGCAGTGTCCTCGTTTCTTTCAATGATCTGTGATTATCTCTTATGAGTTCATCCCCAAGCAGAAGTATCTCTGGGCCAGAAGCATGACTGACATCCAACAGAGAAGTTAGGAGGGATTAGAGAAACAGAGAGCTGTCAGATAAAATCACCTTCATAGGTTTTTTCCCTCTCCTCACTCTTTCAGTGTCAATGCTACATCCATGGGTCTATGAATGGTTCTTCTCTACCTCTCTGCCTGCCTCTTCCTGGCTGTCCATCCTGCAGGAGCTTTGTGTCAAAGTGTAGATACGGATGTGGGGTGGATTGTTTCAAAAAATGAAAGAGATGGCACTTTTTGCAGGGCAGTGGGCATTTTATTGGATCAGTGAGTTGAGTTGTCTCATCCATCGACTTCATGTTTGCTGCAAAATAGCAGGCAGAGAGTATGCACTAGCACTTTGGATTAATGTGACATCCTGCTGCACCTTTAGAGACTAGGATGTGATGACTTTCTGGCTCCTTCTCATTCATCGGTCCTCCTCGGCACTGCCCTTGCCTGACAGTTACTATATCTGCATCATTGTTTTCTGCCCCATTCTGCTTCATTCTATGCAGACCTTCAGGACAGAGAAGGCTTGAAAGCAAATTATGCCTCTTCTCTTCCTCTCTACTACTCTCCCCATTCCCAGTCCTAGCTCCTTCTCTATGCCATGGAGGGAAGTGTTCACTTCCTGGCTGTCTTTTAGCTTCTGCTGCATCCTTCTCTATCTCCCACTCAGGCTCCATAACCAGTCATAGAGCCAGGCTGGAACCACATAAGCATGCAGAAGACCAAGTTGAGAGGACAGGATAAAAGTAAGCATAGGAGCAAACAAGGCTTTTCTGAAACAGAACATAAATCTGTCACACCAAATGGATTCGTATCTCCTACACCTCTGCAGTTTCCCTGACAGTTTCCAGTGCCTGCATCTAAACCAACTGGGATGAGCTTTCCAAGGAACCACAAGGCAGTTCTATGAGATGTTTTGCCAAAAATAGCTTCATAGAGAGCCTGGGGCAAATTGGACTCTGTGGATCTGATCTGTAGTGACCAGGGACAGTTGAAACGAACCTTATGTCTAACAATTAATAAACATTAGTGCAAAGAAATTGCAAGAAATCAAAATTTCTGCTGGAATCCTAACATTTTCTTAGTGTATGGACCAGGAGGAATGGAGAGATAGGTGTGCAAACTCCATCACCTCACAAGGAGGAATTAAACTTCTGCAGGAAAGGTGCAAGCTACAATTAACAGCTAAGGAAAACACACGAAGCACCTGGTTTCTGTATCATGACTTGTTCCCTAGGAAGCAGAACCACATTCCCAGCTAATGAGCTCATTGGCATCGTAATCCTGTAGCTGCTGCACCACATGTTACCTTTTTCTTCACCTTTTGCCATTAATGCCTTTCTCTGGCTTGCCTGCACAGTGAATGAAACCGTTTCAAACTCTACTTGCCTCTCTTCTGACCCCCTCCTGCTTTCAATGCCAGCTCAACTTTCTACCTGTACACTCATTCAGAGTGTTGCCTTCCATCACTGCTTGGAGTACTGTTCCTCTGCTTCTGTTGTAGGCCTAGTTGTAGGAATACATTGGAACAGAGGAGGAAAATCTGCAGCAGGCCTTAATGAAGAAGGAAGCACAACATCTCTGAATGGATCCTGCTTTGGCTAGAAGGATAGAGTCGACACATCTGTGGCTTCAGTTTTACCTTTTTTTGTTTGTTTCTCTGTTTGCAGATGTTCCTAAGGAATGTCCTTCATTCCTGTGTGAGGGTCTTGTGGTATTATGCATTATGATCCTTTTCTCTCCCTTTGTCTCCATCCAATCTCATGCACAGCTCAAAATGCTGTTTTGCACACCTACCATCAGACATACTTCTTTCTATTTGAAGTGAAAGTCACTAAGCACTGTGGGATGAATAAAACCAAATTTTGATGATGTGGCAGCAGAGGGTGAAGCTTTGAGCAAGTTTCCAGTCACAACTCCAAGAGACAACTGTGATTTTAACAACTAATTTTACCACATTAATTCCAAGGTAAAGGATTTGATGGCTTCAACATAGAGGTGTTTCCCTCTCATTGCCCTTTTTGGACATTTTGGTTCTTGGCATAAAAATCCATCTTATAGAGTGGACTGAAAAACAAGGCTTCCTATTCTGCTAGCTTATCTTGAGAAATGTCACACAGTCTCACCCTTAGCCAAACACTGACTCACCAACAAGGGGTTAGCCGCAGAGGAGGAGAGAGAGTGTACCAGATGATAGATCAGCTCTCACTGCTGGGGGATTGGCAGGGCATGAGAGACACATATTTTTAATCAGAAGGAGCTGAGCTGTCATGCTTAACTGTAGTTAAAAGCCAGGATGGAAGGGGGCCACTTCACTATCACTTTCTTCAGAGACATGCAGCCTCCTTCCTAGTAGGGATTGCACTCAAAACATAACTCTGGAGCCCTATGCCCTCTCTGCCGCACCCAGCTAAGGCTCCTAGCAGGCAACTGTTTGCTTTTCTCTGGAGAAAGGTTTGGGCTCAGGGAAGTGGTGTTCAAACACAGGTCTCCACACAGCCCAGGATCTGGTGTCCCTCTCTCAGCTCCACCTTGGTCTCGAGAAAGCTTGGTCTCCAGGCATAGGGTATGATTGCCTTTTGATCACTCCAAAGGAAGAAGCTTTCCTAGTTCTGGCTTCTCATACCAGTGAAGTCACTAATCTTTCCCTGCCTCTGCTCAGTGCTTTGAGATCTACTGGCAACGTCCAAAACAGACTTAGTTAAACATATAATGGTACACACTGCCTCTGCTCAAATGAAACACTGGCATGTTACCAGTCACTCATGGAGGCAACTCTTTTTCACTATCCACTATCAAGTCTAACCCTGCAAATGTTAACACAAGCCCTCACACCTTCTGCTTTCCATGCCTGACAAATAAGTTTTAGTCTTGAATCTTAAGCACACTGTGCCTAGGCTTCTTTGAGTGGGTACTTTTCTCCCCCTGGGTCTGGGTCAACAGGTAAGGAAGGGATGAATCTGCCACTGGCAACTAGTGCTTGTTGTACTCATACCAGCTCTGTCATGAAACAAAGCTCATCAATCCCCTTGTTACCAGTCTTTTCAAAGTGGGATGCTCCACACCTGCCTCTGTTCTTGGCTTGTTGGTCCAGCTCAGCCTCATCACTCAAATTTCTTCCCTACCAATGTATTTTTGAAGCATCTATGAAGATCATCCCTGTCTGCCAAGGCACCTGCCTCTTGTGCTCAGTGGATCCTGGTGTGGAGCCAGCATCAGGGCTCCTGTGAACATGGGGTACCTCCTAAATGTGCTTCAGTAAAAGACAGTGCGATTGCAGACTCTTCTTCCGGTGGTGCTGCTGCTGGAAGGAAACATTTTCTGGAATAATAACTGATGCAAGGCAGTAAGTGCATGAGGCCTAATAGTAGAGGAACCTCTTGTTTAAGTTTTCTGCTCCACAAGAAGGCTGGCCAGCCTGGCTTATCACTGAGGTATGCAGGGAAGAGAGACTCAGGTAATTTTCTCTGTTTTATTTGCCACTGTGTATTTTTTTATCCCAGAAGCACTGGGGAACAGAGGAATTGCATGCCTGATCAGCAAGTGGTTAGAGAAGAGAAGCCAGAAACTGGGAGAACTCTTCACTCCATGAGCTTTCCCCTTTGCTCCACCATTCTTTCTGCTTTCAGCTAAAGAGCTGCTGGGGATATCAGTGCTGACAAGGTGCACAAAAAGATGTTGTAAAGGGTGCTGGAAGCCAGTGGAACAGGAGCAATGAGGATAAATGACAAGTGAAAGTAGTGAATAAATGAAAGTAATCAATATTCACTTCTAACATGGACATAGCACTCTTTCCAAGTTTCTTTGTCCTTCCTAAATGCTAAACCAGACCTGTTTCTGACTGCTATAAAATTATCCTTCAAGACCTGGTCATTCCTATCCCTGTCTGGGGCAGAAGCGAGTAGGAAGGAAACTGCCTTTCTGTGTCACACTTTATTGTAAGCCATGTCTATGTGTGGATGTGTATATAGGCTGCCCAAGCTTCTGTGAAACCCTCTCACAAGCAACCCTAAAAGCCATCAGGAGTGAAGGGAGCCCAATGTCATTTCTTTCTACTTCCAGAGTAAGCTTTGAACCACAACCCTTAAATCCTAGCCAGCTGTGCCCCATGTGGAGACCGGGTTGTAAGGTGCATCATCTAGCCCCAGACCATGCTTTGGTGGTGGTGAAAGGCTGGCATTCCATCTCTAGTTGCACTTCAAAGCATCAAAGTCTCCCTGAGCAATGTTTCTTCTCTAAGCATTCAACACCTGTCCCAGCCATGGTCATGGCAGCAGCAGCAACAACATCATGGGAAGTGGCAGGCTTCAATGTCAGAATGGAAAGACTTTTGCACCTTATGTTAAATCTGTTTTCAGAATTGATTTATGGGCATAATTATTCATACATGAAGGGATTTTCAGGCATATACATGGGTCTGTAATAGAAGAGACAGGCACAGTCTCCCAATTCTACCTTTCATATCGCCGTCATTGCAGGATCCTGGAACATGGTCCTGTGTGTTGGAAGCAAAAGGAGTTAGCACAGGGGGTGAATGAGCTCCTGTTTCCCTTCCCCTGCCTCAACCAAAGCATAGTGATAAAGTGGCCCCACCAGGGGCTGCTTGGGTGCAGTTTCCCAGATGGCAGCAAACCCTCAACCCTTTTGTGACAGCTGTGTGACAACAATGCCCAACTCCTGGCCAGGGTTTGCTAACTATGTACCATTGTCACTACATGGTCAACCCTGCTTGCAGAAAGAAAAGGACGTGAAGTATTTCATTTCCTCCTTGTGGTCCTTCATGTAACAGCAGTCAATATCTCAGTAGCATACAAGCAAAGAAAGCTTTTGTTGTAATGTTGGGGTATATATCTGAGCAAAGCAGTAGCCGTAAAGGTGTTGCCTGTGCAAAGCTACATTAAGATATGCAGCCTCACTGTCTTCCCCTGAACCCATAGGTAGAACTGAGGTCTTCATAGTTCCTGGTGCGGTGGATGTCCACATCAGGTACACCCAGGAAGAACAAAATTGCCCTGAATCTCGCTCAAACTTCCTTTAAACTAAAAACATGTGATTCTTGGAGACGTATCTCTTCCACATAGACCTAAAAGACTGGAGTATTGCCTGGGAAGGAAATATTTTTTAAAGCCAGGATTTTAAGAGTATCTGTGGAAACCCTCTCCCAAATTTAAAGGTTCACATATTGACGAAATGGTTTGGGTTGGAAGGGACCTTAAGGGTCATCTAGTTCCAACCCCCCAACAATTTTGCAGATCTGGCTACTATGACAGATGAAGGTTGCAGTGAGCCATTACCTCCACAAGGATCCTAGAGCTGCCTTCACTCGGTTAACACTATTTTCCCCCCATTGATCCAGTTGTAAGAATGGATTTCTTTTCTTTTCTTTTCTTTTCTTTTCTTTTCTTTTCTTTTCATTTCTTTTCTTTTCTTTTCTTTTCTTTTCTTTTCTTTTCTTTTCTTTTCTTTTCTTTT